>JANHFR010002214.1:31090-41235 GCA_032468015.1 Mimophis mahfalensis | reverse complement strand
GGGATTCAAACCACTGAACTGCCGACCTTTCTGATCGACAAGCTCAGCGTCTTAGCCACTGAGCCACTGCATCCCCTGATAGTTTTGTATAGTAATTGTATTATCCTTGTATAAATTGAAAATATAAAGCTTGAACAGAAATTAATAGATTTGCTCACCATTTTCCCAGTTTTCCTTTGGCCAGGATTCAGGTAGTAATCCATATTTGAAATCATTTGAAGTCCCCGGTAGTAACCCAAACTTGAAATCATTGGTGATACTAGGAAATAGTCCAAACTTGAAATCATTTGAGGTACCTGTTATGAGAGATTTTTTTAAAAAAATTATAAGATCTATACAAAAGACATATCAATGCAAATAAATAAATACCCATATTGTATATAAAAAACACAGGCATTCCCACAAGTAACCTAACCCTATGAGAATTTTACCTAGGCATATTGAGATTCAGGTGTCAGCCTTGGTCCGGCAGATGGACTAGGGCCGCCATTCAGGCGAGGGGCTCCCAGCTGACTGGCACACATAAATCACCTTGCTGCACGCCAGTGACTGCTTTTCCATGCAGCTGATGGAATGTGACATCAAGGTTCAAAAGTGGTACATTAAACCTTGTATATGCTATATGCATTAACTTTACATCTTTGGGATGCAAAACACTCTACAACAGGGGTGTCAATCCCGCAGCATCACGTTGTCATCACATGACAAATCACATTGTTAAACTGGGGGCGGGCCAAGGGCCACAAGTTTTATACCCTTGCTCTACAAAAACTTGACTTGAGTTCATTTGAGTATGAGTAATAGTTAACTTGACTGTTATCTGGTTCTACGTACTACATACTACAACTGAAAAAAACTACATACAGTTCTACATTCAACACCAAGTCTAATCTGTAATATATCATGGTTTTCTCTCACAGGAAACAAAAACAAAGTGAAACGGAGAAATTACTTTTCTTATATTGAATAACTTTATGTACGAAAAAGGGAACAAGCACACTTTAGAATTTACTCATCCACTCAAAATTTCTTCATAAATAAATAGGACCCATATGAAGCTCAAATAAATATTTGGTAAAGATATGCAAAATGCAGAAAAAAGCAAAAAAGGCAAAATATTTTCACTAACTCTCACCAAATTTAACGTAACAGGATAATAGACTACAGCCCAAATCTCAAGTTTTAGTTTATCTAATTTATTTTTTCTCCAATTCTTACACCTTAATAGAAATTAATTAAAATAGTAACTTTGCAATCATCGCTAAAGTAAGCAAGTCATGATTTAATTTGAATGTCTGCCCAGAAACAGTCAGGACTGGTTATCTGGGCAAATGTGTTATATGACCCATTTGTCAAAGAGAGAGAAGTTGCAATCTATTTCCAACATTCTTTCAGATGTTCTTGGCACTTGTACTAGTAAGTCACAGGAATGAAAACCTGGAAACCTATCATTTACTAATGAAACCCATCTTCAACTAATGAATTAGTGGAGTCAGCTGTAATGACTGAATGAAGAATGAATATCGATCTTCCTCTTATTTTCTATAGGCATCTTATTCTCTAAATATCTCACTTCAGTAATAAAAAGAACAAAGAAAAGGAAAAAGCACTGGCTTGCTTTCCCTAAAGCATAGCAATTTAGTACAATTTGGTTAAAACATCTCTCCCAATAATCATTACAGCCATATCTCCTCTGCCTTTAATAGAAATGTAAAATTTATTTCAAGTTGGAAAAAGCGACTTCGTGTCCATGTATCTTTTGGGGGCAGCAGTAAATGATTTGCCATTACAAGTAATGCTCAAGTTATGACCGTAATATAGCCTGCCCAATCTTACAAACATTTTGCAGTGATTATAAAGCAAATGCTGTTTAGAAAACCAATGGTTCGCTATGGGCCAGTTTTGTTGACAACCAAAGTGCCGGTTTTTTGCAAAACTGCTGTAAAATGTGGTCATGACTGTGGAGGACACCTTATGAACTGAGTCATAAGTCCCACTTTTCACCTTTACATAACTCTGAATGGTCATTAAGCAACTGGTTGTAAGTTAAGGACTACCTATACTGCTATCCCCTTTATGGATTGCTGCCTTGTTGTGGCGAAGGGCTTGCGTAGCACAATGAAGTTATGAGCTATGCCATGCAGGGCCACCCAAGATGGACAGGTCATAGCAGAGTGTTCTGAAAAAATGTGATCCACTGGAGAAGGAGGAAAACTCTATTTCAAACCTCCACTGCCTTGTGGCAATATCCATTATGGAAAAGGCTTCAGGAGTCAACATCGAAGCTAAATCCAGAGCCAGAGTCCTAGAGGCACTTCGTGATTGTGGGCAACCACGTTCTGACAACTCCTGCGATGCAGCTGGAGCCAATCGTATTGGCACCTGCCATTCCATTGGACTATTTCAGCGATGTGGAGAGGGGGGATTTGCAGCCTGGGTAACAGTGTATCCTCCATATCAACTTACCCTGGCTTCGTGCTCTGGAGAGGACACTCCAGCTTCACATACAGCGTTGGAAGGACACAGGAAGTAGCAGTTGTTCCAGAACCTCAATTCAGAGCACGATACCATAGTCTTTCGAGACTGAAGGATGCCAAGGATACTGCTGTCTGACTTTTTTTTAATTCTCCGGTCTAAACAATAGTGTATTACTAGTATTCTCTGCAGATCTGATTTAAAAGTAATGACCAAGTCCTGGCTTCCTTAGCTTTCAAGCCCAGAGGAGGGTGCTTGGGTGTTACTGTTAACAGAGCAGCTCAACAAGATTGGTTAATTCATGTTGAGATGGTATATATAGGTTCCAGACAACAGAAGCAAGAAAATTATTCTAGGTCTAAAGAGGCTAATGTTAGGAAGTAAAAGGAGGTACAAAGAAGGACAAAAGCAGTTAATCAAGTTGTTGGAAACTTAACTTTGGTGTCAAATATTTAATGTTTATTGTTTTAACTGATATATGTAATTATGTTGTTTTTAACGATGCTGTTTTAATTCTGATTGAGAACTATACAGAGTGTGATGTAAGATGGGTGGCTATATAAATGTTTTAAATAAATAAAATAATTGTAATTCCCTTGTACTTTTATTTTACAATTAATCTTTTTAACTGGACAAGCAGTGAAAATATTCCTAAACAAGCAACATTACATTGTTTCATTAAAACTTACAATGATTTCAATGTATTTTCATTTTCAGTACAAAGCCCCCTCCCCCAGCAACTTCATATATTTTGGTCTGGAATATTTATAATGTATGGAAACATTCTGGGATGAAGCACAGCTGTGTTCATTGATGCCTTTTCCTTCCTGGCTTAATTCTAAGACAGGAAGAAGCAAAGCAGAACTATACTACTGTATTTTACAGGTAGTCCTGAACTTAGGGCCATTGTTCAGCATTGTTTGAAGTTATGACAGCACTGAACAAATGAACCAGTAGTCAAGTAATCAAAATTTGGGCACGTGAATTGCCAGCCTTTACAACTGCAGGGGCTCTTCAACTCCCTCCCCCACCAATGACTCTCCACATCTATACCATTTGGGGGCAGCTGCTGGTTGCACATTTTCTTCCCAAGGTCTCACACAGCAGTTTCTCCGCAAGTCCTGAAGAAGATAGCCTCATATGGCAGCAGCTACATCACAAAGGGCTACTGCTGGCACAAATTGTCAGCAATAGGAGCAAGAAGATGGCAAGGTCAGCTGAGGTTGTGTAGAGCAGGGATCCCCAACCCCTGGGCCGCAGACATATGTACTGCTTCATAATGATTTACAATACTCTGTAAGCTGAGTCAGCATATTGCCCTTAACAATCTGGGCCCTCATTTTACCGATCTGAGAAGGATGGAAGGCTGCATCAACCTTGAGCTGGTCAGGATCAAATTCCTGGCAGTTGGCAGAGTCAGCCTGCTATACTGCATTCTAACCACTGCACTCATAATGGTGGTAATATAGGAAAAGCTTATTGAAGTTGAAGGGAAAATCCTATATTCTCTAAGAAAATGCATAGGATATAGGAAAAATTGTTGCTGAATTCAATGTACCTTGGTAGTTTCTACTATTAACTTTTTAAATATATTTCTACATTTGCTTTGTTTCCTGTTTTTCTCAGCTAATTATACTAAGATGTTTAAATACATTCACAGATAGTATAATATACACTTAATATTGGGGTTTTTTAATTTAAGAGCACACACTTCTGAATTTATAAATAGTCCAAAATACAGTTTTGTATACCATATATTTTGCTTTACCAAACTATTAGAATTAGAATCTGATTTCAAATGCTATGCACTTTTCAGTTCCCCAAACACCATTCTTCTGTAAGGTGTAGGCATATAAACCAGATTTCAAAGATTTTGAATTTTTTTTCCCTCTGAATAGGCTGGCTATTGATGCTCCTAACAAAGCATTCTTATATCCTGTAGACAGAAACCAGATCTGAGCAATTCAGCAGTTCAAAAGAAGTATACTTTGAAAAAAAAAGCAAATTGAACTGTCAAAAGTAGTATATATGCCTACACGCTGCATGTTGTAAAATATGCTAATAGTTTAAAATTGGAGGTTTAGAATATTTAGAACTACTCAGGGATGGGCTGCTACAGGTTTGCATGGGTTCTGGTGACCCTCTAGCTAAGATTCTGCACAGTTCAGTGAACTGGTAAATCCCATCCCTGGCTGGCCACACCCACCCCTGCCCTGCCTTCCATGGGAGTCCCCATACAGTCCATTTTGGATGCCGGGTAAGTACAGGGCCTGCGCAGAGGCTCAGGGAGGGAGAAAAACAGGCCTCTGGAGGGCCTCCTTAGCCTGGGGGAGGCCATTTTTGCCCTCCTGGAGGCTTGAGGGAAGCTTCTGGAGCCTGGGGAGGGTGAAAAACAGCCCTCCTGGAAGTTCCAGAAGGCTGGAAATGGGCCTCTGGAGCCTGGGGGAGGCCGTTTTTGGCCTCCTGGAGGCTTGAGGAAAGACTCTGGAGCCCAGGGAGAGTGAAAACAGTCCCCCCTACCCCGGCCGTGGTGCAGGAAGCTGACTAGGCCACACCCACTCTTGCTATGTCCATCCAGCAACCAGGCAGACAACCCATTGCTGAAATTTTTGAAGCCCACCCCTGGAACTACTGATTCTACAAACTTCTATAGGGAATTCCAATTCTAAACATTATTACAAAGAAACTGTTTTGGAAAGTAAGTTTAGCATTTTAGTATAAATGTGCGACTTTAGCTCTATCTTTCTCTCTATTGTATAGTTTTGTAATTCTGAAGTAAAACCAATACGGCCTAGCATCAATCTTCACACCTAAGATTTATTCTATATGTTCATTTAAAGGAGCTGCACATTCTATGATCTATATGTAAATGACTCAATGATTTCAACATTACAAATACAAAAGGGTGCTTTTGTATTTCAGAAGAAATATTAAAAAATGTTAGCATCTGAAACTTTGAAAAAGTAACTTTCTGTTGCTTTAATTAATTATGTTTGATATCCATCCTGCCAGCATTTACCTGCTACTTCTTCTTTGATAAACTGCAGATCTTCTTCTGGATATTGTACTGAAGCTTGAGCAGCTGAGCAGTCTTCTAACGGCTCATCATTACTGGGTGGTATATTGTAAACAAATCTTTTTGCACCTGGGTTTTTCCTTCTTGTTTTTCCAGGTTCTTGAAGCGATTGTCCCTGTGAACTCATATCATTCCACACAAAGACCTTTCCTTCACCTTGAGATTCATTTTCAGCCATTTCAGGGGAGCTGTCCTGGACCCAATCATTAATTTGGTAGTTTTCAGACTGGCTTTCATCAATGCAATAGCCATCATTTTCAGTTTTTATGTTGCTTGCCAAGCTAGTTAGATTTCTTGTGGCCCAAAAACTAGCAACTTTCTGATCCCTTGAAGATAACCCGTCTCTACTCACCGATCTTCTATTATAATCCACAACTACAGCTTCTGGGGCTTCTGATTTTATGCTTATATTTAAGGCATCTTTGATAAAATTACGACAGGATTGCACAACCTCTGTCATCTGAAGATAGCTGGCCACTGACATAACTTCAATTGCATTCTGGCTTGTAAGCACAAGGTTACCAGAGTATAGAAAGTCCAAGATGACAGAGAAGCCTTGAACAGCAACAACATCTAAGTAGGTAACAGTGGTTTGGTTACGATTTTCTTTGTTTGTAAAGCAATACAAAGTCTTGAAGAAACGGCTGCCAGCAACCAGAATATTTTTGTGAGCTCTGAAGACTCTTCCACTCACCACAATATTGACATCACAGAGAATGCCCTTTTTCCTTTGCTCATTTAATTCTTGCAATAGTTGATAGCAGTAAGAGTTCTCATTTGGCCTAATACTATAATCACAATCTCTCTCAGCCAATTCTGATGTTAATTCAGATTCCTGTAAATAAGAGAAGAAGGAGGAATTAAGATTATAGATTTGAGTTGAGGCTTGACTGGTTTTAAGTATATGATACTTTTAGGATTAAACAACCCAATTCTAAAATATTGTGGCTTTCTTTATATTTTATAGTTTAGTCCACTGCCATATATTTCTAGTTCAACAAAGTAGGCACTGAAATTAATTTTATCACACACCAAGTTGTTAAGTAACACAGTTAAGTGAACCTAGTTTCCTCATTGACATTGCTGGTCAGAAGGCTGCAAAAGTTTATCACGTGACCCCGGAACGTAACCATCATAAATATGAATCAGTTAGCATCTAAATGTAAATCATGTGATCACGGGGATGCTGCAATGGTTGTAAGTGTGAAAAATGGTCATAAGCCACTTTTTCAAGTGCCTAACTTTGAACAGTCACTAAGCAAACTGTTGTAAGTCGAAGACTACCTATATGTACAAAGGATATTCAATTACATTACAAAGGATGTTCAATTTCTCAGTGCCATTGAAACTTCTGCTATTAACTGGAATATAATTTTCATTGCCATGTAAGAGTAAATGCCCTTGTGCAATTTGCAAGTTAAAAAAATTTCACTGTGTCCTTACTGAAACATCGCATCACAACAATGAATACCTCCTCTAGAGAAATATATATGACTTTAAAATATAAATTAGCCACAATCTGTGCCTTGACTTTTTTCTCCTGGTTTTTGTCTCCTTCCAAGTCACAACTCTTTAAGTATTTGGTGGCTACTTAATATCTTTTCTTAAAATTAAACCTTAAAGTTACGTCAATTATTTTCCTACTTTCCGGTTTGTTAACCTTCCTCATCACACTTTGCATTGGTTCAGTTTGTCTGAACCTTTTTAAAATATGATTTCCAGAACTGAACACAATATAGAATTTTTGCTTCCTATATTTCAAAAACTAATCCTAATACAACCAATGTTTTCTAATGTCCTTTTCAACAAGCTCCTTAGACATCCAACTCATATTGTACTACAATTCAAAATTCTTTTTACACACTTTACATCAAAGGTAGGTATACTAATTTTTTATACTAATATACAGGTATACTATAAAGCCAGAAACTGAAACAATAGTATAATTGCTATGTTGTCCTACTATCTAACCATACTATATAAAATGTTTGATAATTGGAGTACATCTAATAGCTCAGCAAATAAAATTCTGCTTTGACTGGGCTCCAAAGTTCCTTTTGCATAACTAGTTACTACCTTGAGAAGCTGCTTATATGAGTTAATTTATTTCCCCTCAAATGCATTACTTCATAGCTCACTGATAAATCTGCTAATTTACAAAAGTGCCTTCTTAATGAAGGAATCTTCCTCAGCTGCTGCATATTTTACATTTAGCACTTGGCACTTAGACTTGTATACCTTTTGTTATTTTTGTACATTATATGCTTTTGTTATTGCTGGCAGTTCTTTTTAAAGTTATTTTCTTTCCCATAGTCACTTGTTGAGCTTGGTGTCCACACAAATTGATTAAATAAATAAATAAATACATAAAACATTTGTTCACAGATTAGAAATCCCATGTTTACTTTATTGTAATCACAGTAAGACAGACCATCCCTGATCTTGATCTGAAGGATTCAGGTGATGCGGAATATGGCAGTAAGACAAACAATAATTCAGATTCAAAAGGCAAAATGCAATTTGGCATGTGCATCAGTGCTCATGCATCAACTATCAGAGAAATGCCTTACAGGTTGTATGTCAGTTGCAGTGGGTGGCTGTGAACCCAAGAAAAGCTGCAGCTGTTTTAAGGTGTTTCTGACCAATGCCATGTCAACAGTAATGCATCTGAATGCACAGCCTATGATGCATAATATGTGATGCATATTATACATTTGCACTGACAACTGGTTAATTAATATTGAGCAAGATTAAGGGTTCTTCCCTGGGGTATTGGTGCTTACTGAAAATTATTTAAAAAACCACCATTCCAGAAGAAAGCAATGACAAACATGGTAACATTTTCAAAGACACTATTAATGCAATGACTAGAAGCTAAGATCAACTTGAATATCCTTAAAAACCTCTAAATTATGACCACAGTGTCATTACTATAAAGACGTAATCATATATGACAAAGAACCTTACATATCTGTGTACAAGACTGATAGTATTTAGTTAATAATACTATTAGAACCACAATTCATTTGTGGTTGTACCAACTCCACTTCTGAGGGCACCAAACCAATTTTTTTCTTTTACTGTGCCAATACTATATGGGATAATGGACTGAGGATGCCTCCTCATAATATTAAAATTAATTTCTGCTCTAGATTGAACTAGTGTTATCTATTCTAGTGTTATCTAGATGTACTCAGTACATCTATTCCCTACTGCTGTTTATTATGACGGGTATGTATCAGGTTTCCCTTTAGTTTTTGCTATTCTCCATTTAAACTACTTCCAAATAGCCTAGTGGGGAATAAAACCCAGCATTTGTAGCTAAAACATATTTTTCTATTCTTCAATTTGGGACCTTCAAGATATTTTGGTACTAAACTCATAACATCTAGACAGTGTAAAGGATATAATCTTTGGGGGGAAAAACTCTACTATTTTACCTGGTACCTTATACACCAAAACACCATTTCAATATATATCACTAATCAAAGAGCTCATTCAGTCCCATTAACTGATGTATACCATTTTTTGGTAAAAAGTGTTAGAAGTATCAGGCATTATTATCCACTCCATAGGAACCAAAGTTTCTTTTAAAAAATTCTGATAATCTAGAAGCTATTTTCCTGAAAACAGCCTATTTATTCCAAATTTCTACATGCTCATGAATGACATAAATATGAAGGAAAGTTTGTTTGCTATTTGGTTAAATACATCCTGGTTTTATAGTGAAGACACTGTTCCTTCAATACATCTGATATGCAAGAAGTACAAATAGGAGGATTTTAATTAGCTTAACAACCTAATCCCTAACCTGATTTTCAGATACAAGCCCTAAGATTGAAGACTTATACCCTACGTCTATTTTAAGGAACCTTAAATTGAAGAATGAGATCATCTTCTTGTGCCTATTTAAAATATATCCCACACACTCATCTTCCTGAAATGTGTTCAATATCAATATGCTGTAAGGAACCTTTACAAAAACCAAAGTATTTTCAACCATTTTGTACAGCCAAAAAAATATCTACAATCACACACTTAATCTTTGGAGAAAATGCATTTCTTAGGATATTCATGTAGTCTTTTATCAGAAAATCTTTTAAGGACACAACCTAAATAAAATGCAGCTTATATAATAATTTTATATTATCAGTGATACTTTTATGCATAATTTAAAATTGCTTCCATCACAAATCCCTGTATGTTTCAGTTAAGAGTATGAAAATTAGGACAACTTCTATCAAATATAATATTTCTTATCAACTGTTATATTGCAATTTTTAAAAAATGTTGATGTTAATATAAATACAGGGAAATATTGCATGCTAAGGGGCCTACAAAGTATAATTTGTAATTTGATTAACAGGTTTTAACTAAAATAGTTTAAAAGTTGGATACAACCAACAAAAACTGCATCATACCAGGAAATTCACAAGTTTTCAGTTGGCTGTTAAAGCCCACAAAAATCCATGATAACTGAACCTCAATCTTGTTTAAGGTAAAGGTATGTGCTAGTTGTTCTCGACTCTAGGGGGCAGTGCTCATCTCTGTTTCCAAGCTGAAGAGCCAGCGCTGTCCAAAGACATCTCCGTGG
>JANHFR010002213.1:82950-93018 GCA_032468015.1 Mimophis mahfalensis | reverse complement strand
AGCAATGCTGGCTGGGGAATTCTGGGAGTTGAAGTCCATGCATCTTCAAACTGCCAAGGTTGAGAAACACTGGTCTATTCAGATTTAGATTTTTTTCATCAAGACACCAATTCTGTCATACTGAGTGATATTTTGACAGTTCTAAAAAATCCAACTTTGGTTGGGAAGCTGTATTTGGAAGGGGAACTGTATACAAGCTTTTATGTATCCTTGAAGTATTTCTGGATTATAGAAATGCTCCAAAGCTAGGATTATCTGATTTTGTCTGCTTGCAGAAGTGCTTGATTTAAGTCTGTGAAACAATTTTCTGTTTGGAAAGTAACCTAAAATGTTAAACTTTCTATTTTTCCCTAACAGGGTCACTTTCCTTTCCCAGATCCTTCTTTGTGGACAGATGAAGAGCTAGGAATTCCTCCAGATGATGAATAACAAACATATGATTTCAAAGTGACTCTTAAAATAGGATACTTTGCTTAATAAGAAAGCAGTAAGATCTACTGTTGCAAAATAACATTAAAATTGAACTATACCAGAAATGTCTGCAGTGCTACTTCTTATTTCTCACTTGTAGGGGCATATTTCACCATCTTGTTTCACCTTGTATTTTGTTTCAACCTATTTATTTTCCTAATAACACTGGAAATTAGTCAGATGTGGAACATCAACATACATTTAAAAAAAAATTAAATAGCAGTAAGCAGACTTTAAAAACACTTGAATCAGTATTTAGAATCTGGTCTCAAGGATGGAGTGTTATGACAGACTGGGCCTGTCTTTTTCAAATGTCGTTTGAATAGCTATTTACATTTACTTAAAAGAGATTCATCTAAATTATTTGTCTTAATTACTTATAGACTTCTGAAAAGATATATACAGAAAATATTTTGCTTTACATAAGAGCATGAATTTTAACTAATAAACTATAAAGCCAGATCACGTGTTTTATTTTATACTCTATGTTTCTATCAATATACTAACCGCGTTGCATTTAAAAACAAAGACATTCAGAGCTAATTCTCTGGTTATACACCCAGTTCCTGCTTAAGAGCTCTGTTTTATTGATACAATTAAAGCTCTGAAGTTCCCATAATGTAGTTGCAAATATAACCCTTATTATATTAATGATATGATTTCATGCAAAGTGTTCTCCATGCAGTCAATCTTTATTATAGCAGTATTCACATCAAATACATATAACTTTTAACCTTTTATATAATACAGAGTTCTTTAAATAACTTTACACAAATAGTTCTTCAGTCTTAATTTTCAGCTGTCATTTTTTTTTAAATTGTATGTCTCCATGCTCGCTAAACCAAACTGGACAATATTTCCCACTGTACAAATTTACATGAGAGAAAAAAGCTCAAAATACAAATGAAAGGAATTTACGCTAAAGGATTCTAACAACTGAAATCTGTATAAGCTTTTACAGTCAACAACTGGAGAAAAGGAAAGGCTGGGTGATGGGAAAATGCTGCAGTGATCAATAAAACAAAGCTGAAAATATATTTCCCTGTGAATTAAAAATAAGTGCAGTCTTCATAAACATTGTTTTTAACTGTTACTTTAAAAAAAAACCACACCTGAATGTTGTCTCTTAAAGAGGGAAAGAGTCAAAATTGCAGTTTGGGAGGATGAAATATTTGTGTGTGTGTGGGATTTTGAAGGAATACAAAGTTGAGATAAATTTTCACTGCACTAATTAAACACACTTCTCCTTTTCAATAACATGTTAGAATAATCTTGTTCAGCATTTTTTTTGGTTGATCTTTGCAGTCACTTCCATAGGATCTAACTTTCCAGTTGTAAGGGAAAGCCTATGGAAAGAACTTAGTATCTATAATATCCCACTCCTCTATAGACATTTCCTATCAATAAAAGAGCCCTAATCATGAACAACTCTGCTTTCCATGACTGCAAATCCCTGAAGTGATGATTAATACAGAGAGAGAAACACTTAGTACACGTGGTAAGAAGTCATTGGAATGAAATTCTCCAATGATACAGTGGAGAGAATATCCAGTTAGTGCAGTTTCCCTACCTAATTGAAGAGAAGCAGCACAGTTGGAAAGGGAAAGGTCAACTCATATAATCAAGCACTTTACAGTTTTTATATAAATTCCTTTAAGAAAATAGTGTAAAGACGATAAAGCCTTTTTGTTTTCCAGAGACAACAGGAAATTGGGGGATTTATGGTTTTCAGCTGCTTAGAAATTATCTTTTTACCCATCACTGGTCCCTAATAGCCCAAAGAGGTGCTGGTTACAAAAGCAAACTTCCTCTATTTAGGCCAGAAGGGCTATTGCAGTCCAGTAGTTGGGCCTCTAGTGCTCAGTCTCAATGACTACGTAATTCGGTCACAATATAACCTCATATGCTCCGTACTGAAATAGAGAGCAACGCTACTTAGGAATACAATAAGCTCAATTTTATTCTGTAAAAATAGGGTGTTCAGCACATTCTTGACAACCAATACCAGTTTTACCATAGAGCATTTATTTGGAACATAGGTGCTGTCATACAGAAACAGATTTTATTAAAAAAAAGTAAAAAGGATTATGGGCAAGCCAAAGGGTTTGGTTGTCATGAATGTATGAACGCTCCCCAAATCCGGGAGAAAATGACCCTAAATAATATTGATCACTGACACTGTAATCACAGAAAACAAAAGGGAAAAAACAATCTGGAAGGAATGAGGTGGATTTCTTTAACCATTCACAGCTTTAAATTTCAAAGTACATTTATTGCACTTAAGTTTTTATTTTTTTATCTTTTAAATCAAAAGTTAACTTAAATTCAGACTCCTACTCTGAATGCAAATAATAGTTCCCGCTTTCCTATTCTTCCTCTATTGGTTCATTTTTCTTCCATTTCAGCACTTGCCTGAATGAATGTTCCCCTATCAACTTCTCCTCTCTAATGTAGGTAGATACGAACAGTCTAGCAGAATCCCAACACACTACAGAAAAAAGTGGACAGCTATAACTAAGCTGAGCATAAACAAGTAGTAGAATACAGAATCTTGGGAAAGCCTAACAGTTCAAAATTGTCACCCGTTTTAATATTTTTCTAATCCAGAAAGGAAGCAGAAATAATTCTAACAGATATACTTTATAATATATTTTAACTGGAATATAATAAACATAATCACTCTGACATTTACAAAATAAATGTCCGGGTTCAGAATTACATCTGTCAAAATAGGGATTACAATACGTAATTGCTGCAATTTATGCTAATTTATCTTGAAGGAGGAACAGTGGGTCTTTCACATTTTAAGAAATGCTTAAGATTATGCGATAGAAGGTTTATTTTTTCTATTTTAAAATATTTTGGCCTGTTGATATTAAGTATTTGTAAAGTTTAACACCCCAGTGGATTTAATATTTCTTAAACCCTAATGAAGGTGGGAAGGACCAATCAAACTATGTAATCCCTGTCTTCACAAGTATAAACTTGGAACAGGATAACAAATCACATTAGCTCCTGTACTGATTCTTGGTTATTTATCCACATTTTTTCAAGTTTATCATCTCAAAATAGTAACTATATTTAGGTTGGGATTTTCAGATTGCCTGAAGAACAAGTGAAGCAAATCTTGGATGCTTTTCTCACTAAGAGCCTTGACAACTTTCAGCTAGTATGGTAGTCTCCAAACCTCCTTTATTTTTTATCTACATAGTAAGAATTATAGACCAACATATTTAGGGGAGTAATAGCACAGACAACTGCATGAACTATTTTACCCGTCTTCAAAGGTATATTTAGTGTTCTTTCTTTTATAAAATGGTTCTTCAATTTTGCCTACAGATAAATAGTTTATTATGTCAATTAACTTGGGATATACCGTAGTGCTGATTTGGGGAGGCAATACTACATGAAACAGTATATTTGGAACACTCCAGAAAAGACCAATGGCAGTCATGGAGATCCAGTCACTCTTCATTTTATTGAGATTTAAACAGATTTTTCTTTGTGCACAATTTCCTGTATTTCTACCCAGGTTTGAAACTGTAGTGTATTGGGAGTCAAAGTAAATTTGCTGTCCTGCAACAAGCATCTCAATATTGTGGTCATTTTTTCTTGCTTTTTAAAAGGCACAACCATTTGGCAAATTGTTAAGGGAAATTTCCCAGATTAAACGTGAGAGGTCCATTATAAAGCATAATGTATTTACTAACATTTGTGCAAGCACAAACAAGGCCGATACAATACAAAAATAAAGGCAAAATAAATGTTTTGCTGATCGTCTAATTCTGCAAATAAAACTTAGTGAAACTTCATGAAGAAACCAAGAATAATGCACCAAACATTTTGAGTTATGCCCACAGTTGGAAAATTGAATCAAACTTCAATAAAATAATTCACAATCAATCCACCATCCTGTTCTTTTTGAAAGGCTACTAACCATTTTATAGCTAATTTGTAAATTAATATATAACTTTCAGTTATATGTATTACTGAAATATGCAATGCTTTGATGAGGGGTTTTTTTTTTAACTACGAATGAGGTGAAATAATAACATTCTAAAGGATAAAAAGCCTACTGGTTTAGTGTACAGTAACTTCGTGGAAAAACTGGTGCCTTTCTCCTCCATATACAATTGGTGATTAAACATGAATTATATTTAACGGTACAAATTCTTATCCAATGCGAGTGATATGCTTACAAAAGAAATGGAACTCAAAGAATAATTAAATCTAGACTAGATTTAACTTCTCTTGTGAAATCAATTATTTCAACTGAATCCAGAATAAATTCTCTCAGGATCAGCTATGCAGCATTCTCTCTGAGTGATAGTTCCTCTCTTCCAATGGATCGAAAGTTGCTTAGTCTTAGAACCACGAATTCATGGTTCCCAAAAGAATACGATGACATAGAAGATATGCATGCATACTTAAACTGTTCCCCTCCTCCAAAGCCAAGCAAAAACTGAAACATCTAATTAAAAAAATAACTAAAAAGCAAAACACGGTTTCGCAGTGAAAATTGCAGCATAAGACTGGAGAGAGATTTCTTTCACAAAGACTACCAGCTGGATGTTGGGGTAGGTAGCTCTCTAGTGTTTTTTGGTGAAGTACTGCCAGTAATAATATAATGTTGAAAAGCCTTTAAAATACAGTAAGGACGGTAGTCAGAAACATTGATTCACAACGTATCAATCTAAGTTTTCTCATAGCCAACCTAAAAATGGTGCCGAGGCTTTGCTGTTTATGGTGCAAAAACAAAGGTCAGGTGAAGTCTAGGAATGTTATCATTCTATCATTTGTTGAAGAATTTCTCAACTAGGTAAGCCTTTGTTGAGGTAAATACTGCCACTGGGATGATTACAATTTCAACACAGCATACTAAGAAACAAATTAATTCTGGAATAGGTAACCCTCCATTTTGTTCAGCCACAAGAAAATTTGTAAAAGGACATGTTCCCACAATTATAATCTTTTTTTTCCTGAGAAATTTTAATTTGGAATTAATGTATTGAATGCAGTTATTCTCGTTCAAAAGACCAGGATGATCTCTGTTTCAATGTAATAATGTTAAAATCAATACTTACTCAGAAATCAGTTTTACGGTTCTTAACTGAACTGATTCTCAGGTTAAAAGTGTTTAGAATGGCATTTCTAATGGCAAATGCTAACAAAGGATTAAAACAATCTTTCAAATATCAATTGAAGGGGTATTATAATGAATCTCTTGATTAAAGAATAAGATATACTGAAATGATTTTACTGTGTACATTATTTACTGCATCCAGAAAACAGGATCATATTGTGCTAGAAAATTAGAATTCCATGCCTGAAGTAGATCTTTCTGGATGGGCAATCATTTCTATAAGAGTTTAATTTACCAATCTGACTTAATTGCTTCAAACTACACTGTTTTTAAATGCAGGACCTGAATCATTCCCATATTCCCATTCCAATTTTGTGTTCAATTAGGTTAAGTTCATTCAGAAGAAAATAAACATTTTAAAAAAATCAGTGGCTTGCCTTACGCCTAGATGGATAAAATCTAAGTATACCCATGCTTACAACTTCCTATAAATTACTTGCAAGGTCGTATCTAGATTACAAATCTTACCTTACATTGGAGTAAACCTAGAATCTGGTTGCACTTCTGGCATAATGACCAAAACCTACGCAAGCTGTATGTTTTGATCAATATGACTAAGTATTCACAGAAAATGGTGCATGTGACACAGACACAATTAATACAGTTGATTTAGCCTTATTCTATCTCATTATAAAGAATCCTAGATGGCCCAATACTATGAGGGAGACGAAATGCAACTTGAAATTAAGAAGTAAACTATAAAGAGTATGAATTAACAAATGAAAAGAATGAAAAATAGGTATATTGTTATGTCTTAGGAAAAATGAGAGCGATGTATATTTGAGTAATCTGTGTGAACTTGTGTAGTTGATAAAGATGGATTTAATTATGAGTTAAAGGGCTATCATATAGGAACTAGCACTATCAGGGTTATTAAAGATGCCTATTAAAACATGGATCCATAAATTTGTAATAACTGCAACTTATGTACCAGTGAATACTCAGAACCAAGAGGAACTGGGGGAGAATATATTTTTTGGTAGCATGAACGGAGGGTGAGAGACTGGGCCCTATCAGGATGTCATAGTGAATAAAAATGGTAAATATCTACTTAGAAAAAAATTACATTTTGAATAAAAGATTTAAACAAAAATCTAAGGTGTAGAAGTCATCTCAGATACCTAGCTAAAACAAGCAAGTATCTATGCCAGGGAGCACCAATATAGTTAGATGCTAGAAATACATGAATGATTTAGTGAAAACAACCAACATAATTTCTTTATTATCTAGTTGTAGATGTTGCCACACAAGAAAGAAAAGTCCAAAGTTCTACAGACAGAATTACAGTGAGAATATGGAATGTAAAAAGCATGTGTTGAGCCCAAGCTCCACCCGGGCTTGCCAATGGCTTACCGTCCCTACCGGCTTGCCCTGAATTCCTCCCAGCCTTCCCAGGATTACCTAGGAAAAGGAAGCGTTCGCCATCAAATGGGCTCCATCAACATGGTGACATCTGCTTGAAGGTTCCCAATTCCCATTTGAAGTATGGATGGACCACAAAAACTTGGAGGCATTACAAAGATCAAGGTGGTTGCCCTTTAAGCAGGTCCATTGGGCCCAATACTTCAAACGCTTCCAGGTCACACTGAAATAAGTCCCAGGAGGGTGAAACGTATTAGCAGACGCCTTATCTAGAAAACCTCAGTACAACTCGAAACGCCAGGATGTTGTACAAGTGTTGATACCACCCGAGGTAGAAGCAGGTCGTACCGCCAGCAATCGCTTGCCACATGACCTAGTGAACAAAATTAAAACTGCATATGCACATGATGAATGGTGGAAAGCCCATGAAGCAGACCTAACCATCTGAGATGGATCAGGTGAGGAACCAAAATTTATATACCAGAAACTCTCCATTCCGAAATCCTACGACAGGGCCACAATGCGAAGACGGCAGGGCATCTTGGATTTTTGAAGACACTTCACCTACTCAAATGCCAATTCTGGTGGTCAAACCTGCGTCGAGATGTAAAACACCATTCCATATCATGTACCACCTGTGCTCTAGCCAAACCCACAATGGGTAAACCACCCAGATTATTACAAAGTGTAGCAGAACCCACCCAGCCTTGGGAAGATATAGGGATGGATTTTGTAGTTGCCAGCAAGCCATGGTTACACAGTAATTTGGATGGTGGTTGACCTGTTTTCTAAACAGACTCACTTTATACCCTGTCATGGGCTACCCACTGCCTGTCAACTGGCAAAATTGTTTCTAAAACACATATATCGCCTCCATGGCATCCCCAAATGGGTTATTTCAGACTGGGGGATTCAATTTACATCCCAGTTTTGGCAGAAATTAGTCAAATTAATTGGTTCTTTCCAAGCACTCAGCTCTGCCTACCACCCAAGCATGAACGGAGCAGCCGAAAAAGCCAACGCCATGATAGGACAATATTTACAGTCATATGTAACCTATCAACAGGATGACTGGGCAGATGTCATACCATACCTCATACCGAGGTAGCATATAACAATGCTATCCACAGTAGTACAGGAATTTCACTGTTCAAGGTGGTGTATGGAAAAGACTTCGTGCCAATTCCAGAGCTCCCTGCCCTGCCGGCAGAGGCCTCGCTCCCAGGGGACTGGGCCAGCAAACTACCACACAATTGGCAAGCCGTTCACAAGGCCTTACAAGCAGCTCACAAATACAAACCGTATGCGGGTAAGAAGTGATCTGATCCAGAACTAATGAGAGTTGGTGACCTAATGTTTCCACAAAGTATCTTCGCCTGAAATTGCCAAGCCGTAAATTAGGTCTCAAATATATAGGACCTTTCCCCATCACCCAAGTTATAAATCCCGTTGTAGCTAGACTGGGCCTTTCTCCGATGTTAAAAAAGATTCATCCTGTTTTTCACAGAAGCCTGTTGAAGCCTGTACCCGCCCCCCACCTATCCACCTGCACATGCATCCATGCCCAAACCTGTATCAGAAAATATATATGAAATTGATGCCATCCTGGATGCTAGGAAACAAGGGGGGTTGTTATACTATTTAGTACATTGGAAGGGATGTCCTATCACCGACCTATCATGGGAGAAAAGGAACGATATTAATGTTCCCCGACTGATCAAATTGTTCCATTGTAGGCATCCTACTAAATCAGGGGGAGGCTACAAAGATATTTCACTAGTCTAACCTTTTGTCCTTTGCTCTTTAGGAGGACTCTTGGTGAAGGGGGACTGTATGTCAAGGCCAAGCCCCGCCCGGGCTCACCAACGGCTTACCGTCCCTACTGGCTTGCCCCGAATTCCTCTAGCCTTCTACAGCATCCCTCCGAGCTCCCGAAGAGACGGGCGGCATGGTGACATCGTCCTCCACGCCGCCGAGCTATTCAGCGGTGGGGAAATCCCTGCCTGCATGGGGATTCCCCCTACACGACTATCGGCATCAGTGTGGAAACAGCGAGAAGCAGCTGGGGTGGTGGTGGTGGTGGAAAGCAATGACTAGAGCCTTTGAGAAGAGGAATGTTCGGGTTGAAGCAGGAAGGGACAGAACAGGTGGTGGGAGGTAATTGATGACTGACTTTAAATCATGCTGGAAGGCAGAGGCTCCCAGGGTCTACTTTGTTTGGAATCCTTTTCATGGCAGTGAGTGCTCGGAACAGAGAATGCAAATAAACCAGGATTAATTGCATCCTCGTATGAGTCTCCTGTTTTCGTGACTCACTGAAAGCATGAACATGGAAACACTCAATACAGAGTACTTACTACACACTAAAATCCTAAGCATCAGTGAGTTAAATGGACAAGAATTGGTTTAGTCAGAAGGTCTATTTATCACCCAGGCCATGAAAAACAAAAAAGGAAAGCGAAGACTACTTGGATATAATGCAGTCAATGACTGAATAATATGAGTTGGTCTTTAGAGACAGCCCTTTAATAATAAGATTATTAAACAGTGATGCAGAAGAGGATATTAAGGAGTTCCTGCTTGAGCAGAGGGTTGGACTAGAAGATGAGAAGGTCCCTTCCAATTCTATTATTCTGTTAAAACATACAAGAAAGTTGTGCTATCTATGGTTAGATGTTGAAACACCATAGTTGGCAACAGTGAGGAAAACTAAAGACTCTGTGGCCAAGAAAACTGAAAACAGAAAAATAATTTAGCAGTTTCTGACAGCCCAGTAATTTCTTTGTTGCTTAGACAATTTTCAAAATCCTCTCCTGTGTTTAGGGACTAATCGGAGAGAACACAAAGAAATCAAACTGACTGCATTGCTGGCATTAGGAGGTGAATTAGTTCAGCAAAGACATGACTAGGGGCTGACTACAGAGCAAATCACAAACAGCTGCAAGCCAAGAGACCTTGGTGGAGCAGGCTGCAAGGACTTAGCCTAGCAAGCCAGCTGCCTGTAATTAGGCATGTTTGAATCCCACCAGGCTCAAGGTTGACTCAGCCTTCCATCCTTCTGAGGTAGGTAAACTGAGGACCCAGATTGTTGG
>JANHFR010002211.1:165437-176301 GCA_032468015.1 Mimophis mahfalensis | reverse complement strand
ATAAATAAATAAATAAATAAATAATCTATATCAAATATCAAAAACATCTGCCAGCTATCTCACTTCCTTTACATAGACCATCTAAAGTTGTATAGAAAAAGAGCATCTGAAATAGAATTGCTGCTCAACGCAGTTGGTATATATCGCCAAGATATTGCAAGGGAATTTGGATTTAACAAATATGCTGCCCTGGCCATCAGCAGGGGAAAAACAGTAGAAACAAGAAATCAAGATGCCCTATGGAAATAACATCAGGGGACTGGATGAAGACTATCACTACAAATACCTCAGAATCCTTCAAGCTGACAACATCAAACACACTGAAATCAAGGAAAAGGTTAAAAGTGAGTATACCTCAGGAGAGTAAAGATGTTAAAGACCAAAGTCAGTGGAAAAAATAACTTCAAGAAAACTAACACCTGGCCAGTTCCAGTCATTAGATACACACCTGGAATAGTGAACTGGATTGAGGTAGAACGAAAGCCTGTGATAAGAGCAGAAAAATAATGTCAACAAATCATATCTTTTATCCACGCAGCAATGCTGATAGACTCTACTCACTGAGGAAAATAGGTGGGTGTGGAATATTGCAAGTACACCAATAGTTGAAGAAGAAAAAAGGCATTAGATGAATATACAAAAGAGTGAAGAAGATGCACTGAATCTAGTCTACCCTGAGGGCTAACTGAGTACTGGAGAGACCAAACTAGCCTACAAGAAAGACCAAATGAAAAACAGAAAAGAGACATGGCAAGGAAAATATTACATGGCCAGAACATTTTTTAAAAATAGCAGGCAAAGCAGATAATAATAGGATCAGACAATGGCTAAAAGCAGGAAAACTGAAGAAAGAGACAGAGGCTAATTCTGGTTGCACAAGACGAAGCCTTAAGAACAAATGAATACAAAGTCAGAATTGAGAAGACAGCAACAGACAGAAAGTCTATCTTTGCAAAAAAGCTGAAGGAACAGTGGAGCACCAAGTTAGCGGCTGCAAGAAGATTGCACAGACTAACTACAAACAGTGGCATGATAAAGTAGCAATAAAGGTACATTAGAAGATCTGCAGGAAATATCGTTTGCCTACAATCAGAATAGAGCTGGAAGGGACCCTGGAGGTCCCCTGCTCAAGCATGTGTCCCTGTATCATTTCAGATAGGTGGCTGTCCCATCTTTTCTTAAAAACCTCCAGTGACGAAGCACTGGACAATTTTTGACAACCAGCTGTTTCACTGGTTAATTTTCTTCACTGTTAGGTTTCTCCTTAATTCCAGGTTGCTTCTCTTCTTGGTTAGTTTCTATCCATTGTTCCTTGTTTTGCTTTCTGGTGCTTTGAAAACTAAGTTAACCCACTTTTCTTTGTGGCAGCCCCTCAAATACTGGAACACCGCTATTATGTCACCCCTAGTCCTTCTTTTTTCCAGACTGGCCAACCAAATTTCTGCAACTGTTCTTCATGTTTTTGTCTCCAGGCCCTTAATCATCTCAGATGCTCTTCTCTGCACTTTTTCCAAAATCTCAACATCTTTCTTGTAATGTATTACAAAGACTGTATTAGCTTTTTTGGCTGCTGCTGCACACTGCTGGCTCACGTTTAAGTGACTGTCCACTAAGACTCTAAGGTCCCTCTCACAGTCACTGTTCTTGAGCCAAAACCTTATTTTTCTTCATATTAAATTTCATGTTGTTGGATAGGGCCCGTTGCTCAAGTCTGTCAAGATCTTTCTGGATCCTGAGTTTGTGTTCTGGGGTGTTAGCTGTTTGTCAGCTAGTTACAAATCCATCTGGTGGTGATGCTGTCTATCCCACATTTTTCTAATTTACCAAGAAGTAGGTTGTAGTTTACTTTGTCGAATGCCTCACTGAAGTCTAAGTATACTATGTCCACAACATTTTGTTGATCTACTAATTTAGTCAGTTTGTCAAACCCATGCTGGCTACTAGTTATAACTTGGTTTTTATATATTCACAGAGCTATATTCCCCCACCCCCAAAATAGCTGCACAATACCTACTTAGGTTCTACATCAGTAACTATTTTTGTTTTTTGTTTTAAAAAAGATTCAATAGGTTAAGAAATAAAATTGATACTATCCCCCCCTAATGCGCCAATTCAATGAGAGATTGAGTTTTGACTTTCAATACTGCTGTTTCTTTTGGTAGTAATTAGTGAATTTCAGAAATAACAACGAAGTTCCCAAGTAAAATACAAGCAACATTCAGTTTAAGACTCAGATTAAAATATGGGTCACCCACTAGTCCTACTCATAAATATAACAGCATAGGACATTTTACAAATTGTCCAGTGGACCAAATTTAGCAATTATCCCATTTACTCTTCTTTTCCTCAGGTGAAATTCAAGACAGACAGGATTCTGGGGCATTGTGAAATATAGATATTGAACAGATCCATATTCATCTTCAGCAAAATCTGCCCTTTCAGGCTATACTTTGGAAGCAATTTTTTTTTCATCATTCTTTGTCTTTCAAACTTTCTTCTAAAAGCAGAGGTTTTACTCAATTTATTTTTATATCATTTAGAAATTTAATTCTCTTTCTCTTAAAGTTAGATATTTTTCAGGGTTATGTGAGTGGGACAATACAATTAAGGTGGTAGAATCATTCAGCTAGGCTTCAATCCTTTTTCCAGGCACTTATGGAAACCCTTGCTCTTCCTATATTGATTTGCAAATTGATCCTGAAACTAATTATTACATGCATCTTCTATAAAATCTGGGTAAGAAGAGACAACATTTATGTATTTATTTATGCTTTATGTAACCCTTCAAAAGCAGATTATAGTATCATATGATGATCTGAATCTATTGTAAATAAAAAACAGGAATAGTTAATCTTCTAGATTAAAGAAGGTTTATTTTATGTTTATATTTTAGCCATAGCATTTGTGAAGAAAGCACACACTGTTTTAGGGTTACATGAGTGGCATATAATTTCAGATTCAACAGTTGATATATCTAAACAGATAAGCATATGATTGTATTACAACTAGTAATCCTAATTGTAATCTTGAGGTGATGTCCCGGTGCCTGGAGGCGGTTCGGGTCTGGATGGGGAAAAACAGGCTTCGACTGAATCCCACCAAGTCCGAGTGGCTGTTCATCCCGGCATCCCGGGAAATCCAAAGATTCCATCATTGTCCATAGGGGGTGAAGTGTTACCTCCTGTGGATAGGGCATGCAACTTGGGGGTTCTCCTGGATTCGGCTCTGACGTTAGAAGGTCATGTGGGAGCCATGGCCAGGAGACCTTTGACACAGATCCACCTTGTGCAACAGTTGCGTCCCTATTTGGACCGAGATGCCCTACGTAGAGTTACTCATGCACTAGTAACCTCCCGGATCGACTACTGCAACGCACTCTACATGGGGCTGCCCTTGGGGACCACACGGAGGCTTCAACTGGTGCAGAATGCGGCCGCACGAGTTGTAATGG
Organism: Mimophis mahfalensis; assembly: GCA_032468015.1. NCBI lineage: Eukaryota > Metazoa > Chordata > Lepidosauria > Squamata > Mimophis > Mimophis mahfalensis. The sequence goes on along the minus strand of JANHFR010002211.1, from coordinate 172,850 downwards.
GAGCTTCCCGATACTCCCATGTAACACCTCTACTCCGTGAGCTGCATTGGCTTCCGGTTGCTCTCTGTGTGAGATTCAAGGTGCTGGTTATGACCTATAAAGCCCTGAATGGCTTGGGACCAGAGTATTTGAGGGGACACCTGCTGCCGCTATCATCTTCCCACTGTCCAATTCGCTCCCATCAAGAGGGCCTGCTCCGGGTGTCACCAGTGGTGGAGTGTCGACTGGCTGCTCCTAGGAGTAGGGTTTTCTCCCTGGGGGTGCCCTCCCTATGGAACCAATTACCAGTCGATCTGCGGACCGCCCTTGACCTTCGCACCTTCTGAAAAGATCTGAAGACCTTGCTCTTTGAGTTGGCCGGTCTAGATTAAATGGGATTGTTTTATTTATATGGGAAGGCATGTTTTGATTTAATTCCATTTTAACTTTGTATTATTTGTTTTATTATCTTGTAAACCACCCTGAGTCCTCAGGGAGAAGGAAGGTATATAAATTAAATCAATAAATAAAATAAATAAAATTCTACAAAATAACTCACAATACAAAAATATGTGATATTTTAAGGCCTACACTTGGCATCTGAATCCCAATGAAGAACAAAACAAAATCTATATTTAGTTTGATTGTATTTACATCTCATTAAAATTAAATTATTTCAATAGTATTAGTTATTCCAGAACTGTAAATTTAATGGCTACCTTTTGATGGGTTTGGGAAATCATATCAAAGGCTCTATTAAGTCCCAGGCAGGAACATCATCAAAATACACAATATGCAACAGGCTAGCAAAATAAAAATTCTGTCTCTTACATAGTACATTGTGATGCAAAGGAGCAGTTTGTATTACCATGTGTTCATATACATTTCTTTTTATTTGCCCTACGGATATCCATAGCCCCAAGGCTTCAGAATGCATAACTATTAAATAACCTTAATCAGTTTTACAGTACGGGTACGTATATCTAAATGCAATCAGATTTTTGGAAGTTGTCATTTGCATCATCTGCATCCAGCTGATGAGTAAATGTACTTCCTGGATTCATAATGACTATATTGAATAATTATTATACAAGGGATTGGTAAGGTGAAAATTTATTAGGACTATATGAAATTTGGATGCCACTGACATTACACTTAACACTGTATTTGGGTTGCTTAATATACAATTGAAGCTTGTCAGCATTAGAACATAAGATTCTTCTGCCAGCTCTAACTGGGGAAGTGAAAGGCCAAACAGAATTAAAGATAGAAAATCTCCAAAGCCAGGTGGCCTTGAAATCCACAGCCACTCAATCTTGCCAGGGTTGAAATGAAGCCGGTTTTCCTACATTCAGACTACACAGCCTTCCATTCAGACAACCACACCAAAAAAGGACCTTGGTAACACAGGGCAATAATATATACCGTATTTTTCGGACTGTAAGATGCACCTGACCATAAGACGTATCCTGTTTTTAGAGCAGGAAAACAAGAAAAAAATATTCTGAACCAAATAGTACCGGTATACTAAAATATTTAGCTCCTTGTTCTGAGAATGCTTGCCCCCGCTCGTGTGTGCACTGGACAGCATTCAGACCATAAGATGCACCCTCATTTCCCCTCCCACTTTTGGGGGAGTGAAGTGAGTCTTATGGTCCAAAATTTATGGCTATCATCAGCATACTCATGATAATGCACTGGCAACAGATAACTTTCTCCAGAGGCTTTATATAGATGGAACTACTATAACATTGTGCTTCCCAATTCTCTGAGCCAGCTCTGAGCCATTGCTTTGAGCAATGATATCAAATGCTGCTAACAGGTTGAACGCCAGGATGCATCCAATATCCCTATCCTAACCATACCAAAAGTCATTGACAATTTATTTGTTTGTTTGTTTGTTTGTTTATTATATTTCTACCCCGCCCTTCTCCTGTAGAACTCAGGGCGGCTTACAGTCCTCAAGTAAAAACATCAAATACAAAAATTAAAACAAAATTAAACCCATTAGGACTGGACACGAACAATTTAAAATCACCAATTAAAACACCCTCAACTTCTAAGCAGAGACCTACACAGGACCCCACCCACTCAGTCCAGGTCAGCCAGTTGAAAGAGCCATGTTTTCAGGCCGCGGCGGAAGGACCGGAGGTCTTGATCAATATCATCTCAGTACTTTGGCCAGGCCTGAATCTTGACTGAAAGGAATCCAGATAATCTGCCTGTTCCAGGCCCTACTATAGTTGTAAGTTGACCACCCTCTCAACTTTTCCCAAAAAGGGATTTGTTAGATCCAGCAATATCCGCTTATATAAAAGACAACTGACTGACTCTGACAAGGAGTTCGTAACCATCTCTTCCCATAGATAAGCATTCACTATTAGCTAAATCCAATCACCTGTTACATCGCAGAAGAACCTAATCAGATAGGAAAAACAGGGCTCTAAAAACTAAAAGTCAGAGCTGAACTCACATGTCTAGGGACCCTGTCCACTTTATCAGGGCCAACGTTTTCAAATTCCTCTCAAATAGCAGGCAATTCACAGGACCTGTATAATCTGAGTCCAACTACAAGCAAATCTGAGCAATTTTATCTGACAGGTGCTTAGAATCCTCACTGTGACCCGGCAGTTGTTCTCATCACCCCTCCTTATCTTAATGTCTAGTTTTTCAAGTTTGGGGAAACAGATCCAACTTCTCTTGTGTCCAGAGGCAAGAGACGATTATCCCTTCATCCTATTAGAACTACTAGACAGCAGATAATAGTCACCTGGGTAGTCACTCCATATTCAAAATATTGGTAGTGTTCAGCTTTCTATTCTTTCGGATCTACATCTAACTAAATATATACTGTTATTTGCTCTATTTTTATCTGCCACTCATGCAGTACACTTAAAATTCTGAACATGTTTACATTATCCAAACAGCAGGCTAATGGATCTCCAAAGTAGGCAGTCATGCATAATTCAAATCAGTATCCTAAGGCTTGCAACTTCAAGTAAAAAGTGTTTCTAAATTAGGTAGGGTGTGACTTTAACATGAAAAAGTGTAACTAATTTCCTTCTTTATCTGACAAATTGATGCATTTTGTAAAGAGCTGACATTAATGTGCAGTATCCATATAATGGTGCATTTGTAACTTTCTGTTAAAGTGATGAACTGCTACAAAATAAAGTAAACATGATGGCTGTAAAACGAGTCAACAAACTCTAACTATTCAAAGTTTAAAATAACTTAAGCAAGTAGAACGAAAGAAGGAGATTTTAAGAAAGTGCTGTACAAATTCCTAAATTTCTGGATAGCTATAGAAAAAGCAGTACATTCAAAAGTTCTGCACAACAATATGTCATTCAAATAATTTGCAAAGGCCTAGACTGATTTTTTTTTTAAATTAACAGAGAAAATGTGTGTGAGTATGTGTGTGGAGTAATCCAGGTTGGAATATATTACTATTGTTTTTCCTGTAGCAGACCTTGTTTTAGATGAAAAACTCCATGGATAAGAAAGGGGGGAAAGGGATAAGGCTACAGGCAAAATAGGATCTCTACCCGATTTAGTTTGTAATTGACCTGATATATTAGATTTGTGAAGATGTAGAATATGTTCAAATTACAACAGATAAATGGAATGATTTCTTCACACATTATTATTACTATTATTTATCATATGGCACATACCTTCACACAGAACTTGGTGAATACCAGATTCATAATGACCATCAATTTAGATTAGTTTAAAAAGGATTTTATAAATCATATTCAATACTGAAGGTAATCAGTATTATTTTCAGTTGCAGTGGAAATAAACATTTTGTGTAAGTAGGACTTTGATCTGATTTAGTATACTTACCTATCATACTAATGGCCTAGGTATTAACAGATCCAAGCACTGGAGACTATATTAAGAATATAAACTCAAAAATCTAATAGTGAAAAGAACTATTAATTATATAATAAAATACACACTTAACTGCCTTGCTACAAAGGCAGAAAAGTCACATAGTAAATACAAAGAAGTAGATAGCTGCCTGAAAAACAAAAACAGAAAAGCAACAAAAGGAGAATACATTTTATTAGGGCAAAGTATAGAGAGGAGCTGTACAAAAATTTAGACAAAGTCCCCAATATATGTGCATACGTGGAGGGGACAAAATCTTTTTTGCTTCTTTTGTCCCACGTAATTTGTCACAAATTCCAAAACCTGAGTTAGATCTCTAAAAAGCTAATTCACCATAATACAATTATATAGTGCTTGAAATTCCAAATGATTTTGAGCGTCTTAAAAATCATATGGACACTATAGTCCTCTTCTGTTTAAAATATATTTCATAACTTCAAGCACGGATGAATAGAAGTATTAACATCAAACAAGTTGCTCACATAATAGTAAAAAGAGAAGTAAAGAAAGAAAAATTGCAGACATAATAATCCTTTACCACAGAATTCATGGAAGCTGACAGAATCTTTAATCTCCTCAAAGAGGCATATATTATGATAAACTGCTTGACTGGAATACAATTCAACTTTAAACAATCCTAAAAATCTTCAGATCAATTACAATAAATAGGAGCTGGCAAGTGACTCAGATGGAAGGCGACCCAGTGTAGTAGGAATATTGTAATGTTCCTAACTATAAATATATTACAAATACAGTACCAGCCTTCTCCAAAAGCCTACAATCTATTGTTGCTTTTTAATTAAGACAGCTTGTAGCTAGGAGACTTCAATGCTGAATTGTTTGATAGGGGGGAGGAGACAGTTGGAAAGAAAAAAGACACTGGGTTATGAGAAATGGTTATATTTGTTGTTGTTTTTCTTCGCAAGTCTTTCTATTTTAAAATCTGAACTGTCATGAAAAATGTCTTAAAAGCATTTCAGATATCGCTTTGTTGTCTGCTCTTTCATTTCATTGTTATTCTCATCAATTCTTTTTAATCAGTCCCGCTTCTGCTCCATGTAATAATAATGACTGGCAAATCTGCAGTTGAAAGACTGTTTCTAAAGATGAAAAGTAGTTATTTTATTAATGTACTTATTAATTATTATACATGTTCCTATACAGATTTTGTGTGAAAATAAGGACATGCAATTTATATACAAATTTATAATGCAGCCTGTCAAGAGTGATTTCATTTAAGGATTCGAATGCAAACTGAGCAAAACAATTAAAGCAGAATGCTATTTTAAACTCATCCATTTGAATTATATGCCAGCAGAAAAATCAGATGTAAAAATATACTTTCGTTAGCTGAATTTTTGGCTATATGTTCAAGAGCAAATCTAGTCAAGATACGAATAATTATGTCAGAATTCCGAAATGAGAGAGCTGCCATAGGACTCAGCAATGCTGCAAACCTCATTCTTCCTATATTCCAGAGTTAAAAGACTGGGCTGCTACCGGATGCTGCAGCTAAAATGGGAAAGGGTAGTGGAGTGGCCAATGTCCAGAGGATATGATACCAAAGGCAGGCTACCCCACTCAATCAAAACCTATAATACTTTTAAGTATGATCTTAAGGTACTTGAGCATGAGGTTAAGACAAACGTAGTACTTTGGTACAATACAGTCAAAGACCCAATAATATCAACTACTATTATTCAAATTTAGGCTCCAAGAAATGATGCAGAAGAGTGTGTTAGTGAGTTTTATGGTCAAGTTCAATCTGAAATTGTACAATATGCAAACAAAATGTGCTATTTATGATTGGAATATGAATGGCAAAATTGAAAATAATTAAGAATAAGGATGTAATTGCATTGTATGGCCTATTATCAGTTTCTGCCAATCCAATTATTTTTTCATTACTAACATAGTCTTCAAAAAAACCAAAACAACACCTACAGTATATACACAGATATCGCCAGATGGAATGCAGTTAGTCCTCAACTTGTGACTATTGAAAGCTATGATGGACCGCCACAGTACTACTTATGACCCAGATTTGAAGTTCCAACAGCTAGCCTCCCCCTATGTCACATGATCATTTTTTGGGTGCTTGACAGCCAGCCCATATATATTTTTTTAATCCCATTTATATGCCACCCTTCTCTGGAGACTCAGGGCGGCTTACAATCTGTTTAAGCACAAATCAATGTGCTTAGCAATATTTATGGCTGTTTGCAGCATCTCACAGTCCCATGACCATAAGTTACATATTTTTTTTTGCCAGAATCCAGAATTGACTTCTAGTTTCTAACAAAAAAGTACCCAATGCAGAAAATGGATTTACCTAATGACCTTGGTATTCACTTAATGGCTACGGTGTTAGTTTAAGATACCACAAAAGAAGTCATAAAATCAAGTGTGGTCCATCACATGCTGACCTGCTTAATAACTGGCATACCTTACAACTTAATTCTGAGCAGTTATGGTTGAAGACTACCTTACACAGAAGTCAACTTGTCTATGTTGTTGATAGAAGACAAAGAAGATCTCAGTCATATCAACAAAATCATGGCCAGGGGATAACTGTGGAATAAATTATGAATTGTTCATATAGAAGCTCTAAAACAAACCAATGCAGAAAAAGAAAGTCAACCAATTTCCAGCTATGATCTTGAGCATTTTCAAGGAGAACATCATGAATTTTTTTCTAGTCCTGAACTTCATTAATAATGTACCAGAAGAACCATGGAATGAAATAAAAGAAGTTGTTAAAGATGAATGTGAAACAAGACTGCCAAAGAACAAGAAATAGAAGAAAGCAAAGCTATGTCAAAGCAATCAAAACTGCCAAAAAAAGAAGCCAAAACCACGAATTTCAGAGAACTGTTAGAAGAGAGAAGAAACAGTACTACAATGACATTTGTAAAAAAAAATTGGAGATGGAGACAGGCATGGATATAAGGAAAGTCTTTCAAAAGATCTGTGAACTCATAAGAAGGTTTCAATCTCAAACACCTATGCCAGAAAAACCAATAATCAAATATTAACTGATTCAAAGAAAATCAAACAGATAGAAGGAGCATATTGACATTCTGTACCATAGATATCAATATCCAAGATACCTTAGAAGTATTTCTTACTTGTAAGAATCTCTTTTATTAGAAGATGAAACACTTTGGTCAAAAGACTTGGTAATCAAGACAAAAGGCTACAGTTACTGAGGGAATGGGGTGCGGTGCCTCAGTGGTTAAAGTTGCTGAGCTTGTCAGCTGGAAATCTGACAGCCTGGCTTCAAAACTTGAGCACTGCACAACGGGGTCAGCTGCCATTACTTTTCCCCGCCCCTGCCCATCTAGTAGTCTGAAAGCATGCAAATGCAAGTAGGTAAACAGGTATGTTTGAATGTTGAATGTTTATTGAACTTCTATACCACCCTTCTCCCGAAGGACTCAGGGTGGTGAACAATAAAAAACAGATAATACAAACGTTAAAAATAAATTAAATAAACATAGTTCAATAAACGAACAACCCCATTAAAACAACCCCACC
>JANHFR010002211.1:112263-126370 GCA_032468015.1 Mimophis mahfalensis | reverse complement strand
GGTCAGCTTATTGCCCTCAACAATCTGGGTCCTCAATTTACCTACCTCGGAAGGATGGAAGGCTGAGTCAACCTTGATCCTGGTGATATTCGAACATGCCTTAATTAGAGGCTAGCCGACCGTTAGGCTAATTCCTTACAGCCTGCTCCACCAAGGTCTCCAAATATCCTAATTTTACAAAAATAACCCACCCTGCTTGGAACTGCTTATATTCTTAGAGGTTTCCTTAATAATGCCTAGGTCTTTGGTTAGGACTTGAATTATTAAGCTTCCATCAGAGTTAGACTGTGAATCTAACTGCAGATTACTCACACATAAAAATTCCTGCGCACCAACTACTTTCAGATTACTAACTGATATAATAGCTGATGCAATTTAACAGCATCTAGTTAAAAACAAACTTTTCCCAGCTGAACAGAAAGGAAACTGCCCAAACAGCAAGAGAATAAAGATTGGCTCTTAATGGACAAGATGACTTTGGAAAACTGCAAGAGAAGGAAGTCCAACTTGGCACCATCAAACAACTTCTATCTATCTCAGATCCTTGGGAAGGAATTAACAGTGGATGAAAATGCAAAATCTAATCTAAACATCTGGCTGGTGGTATAACCAACCATAATTACAGACGTAAAAAGTATCAAGAGTCACCAAGCTCTTGTGACTATTTTTAGCATCATTTGTTCCTCTAAAAATTGCAGCCAAACAAAACAAAAAAGCAGGTTGACTTAGCTTTCCATCATCTGTTAACCTGTCTGTGATTAATTGATCCATTCATTTTGAAGCCAAACAAAGCATCTGGAATCTTTTATTTTTGGCTGCCAAGCAACTGAGCAGCTGGCAAGGACCACAGAGACAAAACCTTCTTCATGAAATTGCTGCCTCTCCCAGGAAAACAGAGAAGCATAACAGATTGAAAGCAAAATTGGTCAGATTTATTTCTGGAACTCTTCCACCAGACATGGTGATTGATTGACTGTGGTAATGGCAGACAACTCATTGTCCTAAAGATTGTAAAATAAGAAATATTTTTATGCATTTTTTCTACTGGCTGATTTTTTGCCAAATCCATGTCCTCTGGTGAGTGTAGAGATGCTTGATAAATGTTTGCAGGTAGCACAAGAATAATGGCCTTTTTTTGGAAACTGTATTGGTTAATTTAATTATGAGATTTATATCCCACCTTTTTTCCTCTTAAAATCATGTCAGGCAGCTAATAGCTATTAAAAATAGAAGTAATATTCTTATAATATTACCCATCATGCTTCTATGGTACCCTTTGGAGCCAATAACATTAGGCAAAGCACAGAAAATAGTAAACCAAATAAAGGGTGAGTTAGAGAAAAAAACCAGAAAGTTTTTTGCCTATTTAATTTCAACAAACATTTCAAAGCATAACCAAGAAGAAAAAGAAAACAATTGCAAGCCTTACCAGCCCTCCTTGTTCGCATAACCACATAGCCAGCAGCATCCAAGGCAAACCGTGATTACAAGTAGCCCTCAATTTATGACCACAATTGGGACAAGAATTTTGTGATTGTTAAGTGAATTGTGCCCAATTTTATCACTTTTTTTTGCCATGGTTGCTAAGTAAGTCACTGCAGTTGTTCAGTGGATCATGTGATTGATAGGTTAATCCATCTTCCCCCTTTCTTTTCGGAACGCAACTGGGAAGGTCGTAAATGGTGATCACCTGACCCCAGAATGCTGTACCTGTTGGAAATACATGCTGATGGTCAAATGCCTGAATTTTGATCATGTGACTGTGGGGATGCTGGGATGGTTGTAGGTGGTAAGTAGTTGTAAGTCATTTTTTTCAGTGTCATTGTAACTTCACATGGTTGTAAGTTAAGAACTAGCTGTATGGTATGCCTACATTACTTTATATATTGCTGGTTGGTTTTTTAAAATTTCACATTTCTCTCTTTGAGGATGGGGTAATTTCATACGATCGCAACTTCCTTGATTTTACCTTCCCCTTGACTTTTTCTTCTTCACTCTTTCTGCATACATTTGTTTTGCAATTTGATCCTCATTCATTCTATGTACTCCTCTTCTACTGTTACTCAGTTTTGTATTTAATGCATGCATGGATATCCATTCTTAATCCTAATTCTCACTGTTCGTCACAGACATTTCTTAAGTAGCTTATCCCTGTTTCATTTCTTGAGAAAATACCCAACTCTTACTTCAGTGTAACAAAGTTGGTAATAATACATGCTTTTACTTAGACATTTGCACTTCCTTTGAGAAACATTTATTCTTCCTAACAGACCACATGCTGTCCGCTTTCTCTTGCTCTGAGCAATCACACATTAAAATGCCACTATTGTCTTATCTTTAATCAACATTTTATCAACATATATACATTAATTCATCCATTTGTTCCATTTTTTCATTTTCAACTCATTGCATTTCCATTGTCAAACATCATTCCTGGTGTTTCATATATTAATTTTCAGACCCACATATCTCATTGCATCATGCATTCTAACATTTCCTAGAGATGATTTAGTTTCTCAGCCAACAGATGGCATCATCTGCATACAAAGTACAGGCACATTCATATCCCAGCCTACATATCATTAATATCACTGCAAGTATCCCATATGCTGTATATTTATTCATAAATACCTTAAACAAGCAAAGGGACTTCATAACCTTTGGTTTATTCCTGGCTCACTCCTGGGCTATTCACAACATTACACTTGACCATATTTTTTTTCACAAGTCCTGTACTTCCAATGCATATATAGCTCATACTGCATTTCAACATTCAACTCCACAAAACATTCCATATTTTAATAGAATGGAGATGTTTAACAGCTGAAATTTATATTTCTACCATGTAGCATTTTTTCCTTACCAGAAGTGATTAATCACAAACACATTACACTGTATCCAACAGTGTAGAACAGGGGTGTCAAATTCGCAGCCCGCAGGCCGGATGCATCACGCGCTGGCCACGTCCACCCCGTTTAGCAAAAGGGGGGGAAGTTGCGATATGTCATGTGACAACATGTGGTCATGAATTTTACACCCCTGATATAGAACACTTCCTATAAATCTACTACCAATGTGGCTCCAACATTGTTCAATGAACAGTTCCTGAAACCTGAATCCCTGCAAGGATTTTATCCAATTTAGTTAACCTTATAAAGGTATTCTCTATGGATTTTGATTGCTTTTTTCATGGTGAACATAATAAGAGAGAAACCTCAAGTGGGACACATAATGTTCACTCAGATCTGAATGACATGCTGTTAAGTAGCTCTCCTCCCTGCTCTTAAGTTACTGTTAGAATTAATGTTAGTTAGATTTGATAATTTTAAAGAAAGTTGGTCTTCCTCCTGCGCATTTCTTCCAATATGGCAATACCCCTTGTAGTTCACAGGAGAATAATTTCCTGACTTTTTTTTTATCTTAGCAATATTCCTTGTGATTATGCAGTAAAGATAAAGAACAAATGTAATGATTTAGATTAGATAAACAGACATCTGCAGTAAAACCTATGAATCTGCTATGGCATATGAATCAAAAAAAATATTCCAAAATGCGAAGCAATAAGAACATATAATATCTATCTGCTGACATGCTTAAGAAGGGTTTCCAGAGAACAATAAAAAGAGACAAGAATTTATATTTAAAGAAGCAGTGCAAAGAAATTTTGAGATCACAATTAAATGGGAAGGATGAGATATTTATTTAGAAACCAAGGATGGGTAGAAAAAAAGAAAGTAAAGCAAAGATTTAATGGGAAAAAGTATAGAATGATGGTATAGATGTATGGAATAACTGCACAAGTTAATTCTTGGTTACAATGGCAACCGGGACCAGAACTTGTCGCTATGTGATGCAGTCATAAAAGTGTCATGTGACTACATTGCTTAGCAACAACAGTCCCAGAAGTCCTGGTTGCTGTCGTAACTCTGGGATTGTGCAGTGTGCAGATCATTAAATGGAAAGAGGCAGGAGTCCCAGGCAAGCAGGCCAGTGGCTGAGAGGTATGGGAGGAGGACTACTACAGGCAGGCACTAAGGAGCATCGATGGGGTTGCAAGTGGCACTCATAATTTGATCATGTGAGCACAGGAGTGTGGCAACAGCCAACTTTCAGATCAGTTATTAAGTCTGTTTTTTAAGCACCATAACTTTTAATGATCATTGAACAAATGGATGTAACCCTAGGACTACCTCCACCACCCCAAAAAAATTAAACAAATGACATATAAAGTTTGCTTACTGGAGTTGTCATATGCATTCTGGTAAGTGAAAATATTGCAACAAAAAAGGCTACAGGAGTTGATGAAATATCAGCTGCTTAAAGCCTTGCTAGACAATGCATTGGTTACCAGGGGTTTGTAAGCAGTTATAAGGGAACTCCATACTAAAGGAGTTCAGACTTCCAAACAATTGCACTTATCCCATGCTAAAAAAAATAACACTCAAGATTACATAGAACCATAGGGTTGAAAGGAAACTTCGAGGTCTTCTCCTCCAACACTTTGCCCAAAGCATACCAATTCGGACAAATGGTTTTCCAATCATTTCTTGAAAACATCAGTCACTGTCCACTGTTTAATAATTGTCAGGAAATTTGCTTCTTCTCTTACCTAAGGTGCTACAGAGAATAGATCAATGCCCTCCTCTCTGGGCAGCCCTTCAAGTTTTGGAAGACTGCTATCATGACTCCCTTCAGTTTTCTCTCTATTAAGTTAAACATATATTTTAGCCATTCTTCATTGGCTTGTCTCCACATACCTTATAATATCTGCTCCTCTTCTCTGCATACTCTTGAGGTTTTTTTTTTTGTGTTGTGGTGACCAGATCTCCACACAATATTCCAAATGTGGCCTCATCAGTGTCAGCTATTCTGGATTTCATACTTAGTAATAAGGGCATAGAAGGTGTAGGGTCCTATGACCGTATCATAGTAGGATTCACCACAATGCAGGCAAGGGTAATTGAATAAAGACTACTGTTCTAGATTTTAAGGGAGCTGACATCAACTACTTTAAGGGAAAAAAATAGCAAGATTTCTATGGAATATGCCAGAAAATAACAACAAAAAAGTTTGAGAAGCAAAAAGGAAGTAAAAAAAATGGTTGGCCTGCTAATGGGAGAAGATGGCAAGGTGCCGGCCAGAAGTGGGGAAGCAGAATTGCTTGTTTCCTTTTTTGCAGTTGTCCTTAATTTTAAAAAAAGAAGTCCAACCTGTCAAAAAATACTGTGGGAGACAGAAGAGGAATTCAGTTTAAGAAAGGAATTGGTTATGGTGAAACATTTTGGCACCAAGTGCCAAAAATGGGGGGGAGGGGAGTGGGCGTGGACGCCCACGTGCTGCTTCCTGTTTTAGGTGGGCGCATGCGCACTGCCCAGTTTTATCCACTTCTGCGCATGCGCAGGAGAGCAGCCTGTGCGGAGGCAGGAGCCAAAAAAGTACTTCCCCACCACTTCTCCCTCCCACGTGCCCTCTCCTCCCCTAACCCACCTGGCTCCTGGTGGGGGGAAGAGGAAAAAAAGAGGGGGGGCAGTGGGCTTCCCCATTTGCAAGTGGCAACTCCGCCGCCTGTCAGGCTGGTTGGCCTGGACAGGGACAACCCCACCCCGCTCCTTTGCCCCCCAAGGCCGGGTGGGCAGCCAGGCCGAGAGTTGCCCGCCCCATGCCACGCTCTTCCCTACCTTGGGCAAAAGCTGGACTTTGCTTCAAGCCAGTGGCCACAGGGGTGGTGGGGCTCCGGCTGGCGCCGTCCTTGCAGTTCCTATGACAGGCTCTTCTGCAGAGTGACGCCGGATCACCACCAGAAAAAACTCAAAAGAGTGAAGTTAAGTTTCATGTTTTTTTGGCGTTTTTGGGCTTGGGAGAGCGTGTGCACACAAGGGGAGGGTAGAGTGGATAGTGTGTGCTATCTCCTCTATCTCTGCTGTGCACGTGTGCATGCTCTCCCAAGGCCAAAAAAACATTGAACTTCACTGTTATAGTGCGCATATTGGGGGTTGTCACATGTGCAGGGGGGGCGTGGCGTGAGAGCTTGCGTGCCAGGCGACATGGCTCCACGTGCCACTTTGGCCATTCATGCCATAGGTTCGCCATCACGGGGTTAGAGAATTTCTAGCTGCTCTGAATGAGTTCAGATCTCCTGGACTGGATGGTTTATACCCCAGGATACTGAAGGGGCTGGCAGGTTCCTGACATGAATAGCTAACAACTTTCATTATCCAAAATGTGGAGAAGGGAACAAGTTGTCAGGAACCTGTTCAATCTCCCACTGCAGAGTTAATTTCCTAGTTGATATCAGAGTAAAGTCCCCCCATTACTATACTGGTTTTTCCTCAATGCAGTTGATTTACAAAAAAGTTCATCTATTTCCCCTGCTTTGTTGTGTGGCCTGTAGTACACTCCTATAGCAAGGTCTTCTCCTCCTCCCGTTATATTCACCCACATCCTTTCCAAGGTGGCTTTCATGGCTGGCATCATGTATTTCTCTACAAGTGTAGTAATTCTTTCCATGTAATACAATTCCTACTCTTTTGATGGGTCTGTTTCTTTTGAACAAATCCTATCCCTCTAGTAATACAAACTAGCAATTCTCAAACTTACATTTAAGAATCATCCATCTCCCTTGCAGAGGAACTCTGGGCAGTGTACAATAAAATACTGAAAGCATAGAAACAGTATATAAAATTTAAAAGAGGTAAGGAATTTTAAAATTGATTAAAATATGATGAGAGGCTTTCAGGGCATGAACTAGCCCCACAGCAGCATCTTCTTCTATGGGCCCCAAGCAAGGCCTCAGAGCCTTGGTTGTTGTTGTTGTTTTTACTTTCCTGATTATTCTACACAGTTGAAATTCTAAAAATGGTATTATGAATTTGGCATTATTACCATAACATGAAGAAAGTGACATTTTAATAACATTTTTTCATATGATCTTTAAAAGCAAAAGAAACTTGTTCATAATTTCCCCTTTCAACAGCTATTTTAAAGGAATGCAGCCTGATTATTAAACAGATCAGAAATCCACTTGAATTGGATTCATTGTTTATTTTATTCTGTTCCTCCGGTGACAAAAAGATGCACGTTCTTGGACGACTGAAGCATTTGGGCTGCCCGCTCAACACCCACCACGGCAGCCAACTTCTGGGCATCATATTTGGAGTAAAATGCAGTACAAGTCAAGGTAGCCTCTCCCTCCATGCCTGCTAATTTTATCATATTGCAGACCTCGCTATAGAAATGTGGATAGGTTGGCAGTTCATAAAAAATAAGGTTCCTGATGCCTCTAATGGAATACCTGAATAAAAAAAATATATAATTAAGACATGATTCCTCAAAAATATAAGTAGTACTCTTCCCCCTAGAATTTAAAATAGCCACACCTTAAATTAAAAAGATCAGGTCACAATGCCAGCTCCAGCCATTTAAAAAAAAAACACAAATGCCCCCTCCCTCCTCATTCGAAACTAATGGTTTACACTCCATTTTAGCATTAAGAAAGTTAAAGATACAACACTGAAAAATAGAACTACCCTCTAAATATTGGCACGATTGGGCAGCCGACCCCTGAAGACTGTGTAACTCTTGTCTTCTTCCCCAGATGAATCTTGCTGCCAAAATGCACTAAAATATTGTCAATTTTTGACTACGTATTTCTTCATCTTTTTTTCAAAATAAAAGCTAAATAACTACTGTGTCTACTAGGCTTCTCTTTACCACTTTGTCATTAGATTCGCCAGGCACATTCAAAACAGTCAAATTTGCCTCTGCTTTCTGCAGAGGCGAAGCTACCTTGTTTTATAGTTCTGACAGCTACTGTTACCTTAACAAGTTTTGGGCCCACACTGTCCTCATCTTTGTCATGTAATTTATTCCATGCCAGAACTGAGGCCTATATACTGTGAGTAACATAGGCTTATATGAACATCAGTTTCTTCCCTTCCATCCAACATGATATCCATAGTGTCCCCAACATTTCCTCAATTACCCATCCCCTGAGATCCAGCAAGAGAGTCATCTCTGGGTCCTATCCACAAGATAGCGCTAACTAGCACAGTGGTTCTCAACCTTCCTAATGTAGCGACCCTTTAATACAGTTCCTCATGTTGTGGTGACCTCCAATCATAAAATTATTTTCACGTACACCTGTATTTGTATTGAAATACGTGTTTTCCGATGGTCTTAGGCGACCCCTGTGAAAGGGTCATTCGACCCCCAAAGGGGTCCCGACCCACAGGTTAAGAACCACTGATCTAGCAGGACACAGAAGGTACTTTTCTGCCATGGAGCCCACTTTTTAGAGTAGCTCCCTCTTCCCGTCAACCACAAGGCATTAAAAACTTGCCTTTACTATCAAGTGGGGTCCTAATAGCGTAGGACCCCATTTGAGCTTGCTGTCTGTTTATATAGATTGTGCAGTGTTTGATTATTCTCAGCTGTTATTTTATGATGTCTTATGTTATTTATGTGTGAATTATTGGTTGCTTTTATTTTGTTTTATTAGCTGCCTAGAGACATGCATATGAAATGGGTAATCATATAAATATATTAAACAAAAAAATAAACTAAAGCTTGCTATGCTATGTGATCAAACAATAAGGTTTCATTTCCATTTAGGAAAGAAAACAATTCTCAACTGATTGTATATTTGTTACTAGAGAATTTAGGACTGAGAAATCCCCAGGATTTAATTAGTCTAAAACATGCTGTCCACATGCTCTGACATTTTCAGCAGACTGGTTCAGAAAGTGACAAAATATATAATATGTCACACCAATACTATAATCACAGAATAACCACTTTTCATCTTTATGATTCACAAATCTCCTTAGCAAGCTGACATTCGTCTAATTTACAATGTTACTTCAAGACATAAAAATGAATCACACAGTGTATTTTTATCACTGGGCAATAATTTCTAGACTATATTTTGTTTAGCTCTGAAAAGAAAAAAAAAGGAAGATTTATATCTAAGAAATATTAGCTTTTAATACATTCAGAATTGAAACTGACTGTAGAGCCTTTGGGAAGTTGTCTGTTCTTTACAAAATGCCATATAAATAAGACAGTGAGGAATAATATGATAATTTATTTAAAGTAAGCATAACTTCAATTTCCCACCTTCCTCTTATTCTGAAAGAATAAACAAGAATAGCCTATTCCGAAAGAATAGACACATAAGACTATGTCAATGCAACTCACCTTTTATAAAAATGGAATCGCTCTGTGATAATTAGAAATTGTTTTTCTCCACTTAGGAATAAATGTCTTGCCCTACAAATGCCAGATTTACTGGAATATTCACAAATGTGCGCGAAATTGAGTTCTTCCTTCTTGAAATAATTCCGAAGCCGCACATAATCAAAATAGGATGGAACATAGATAAGTGTGTGTGTCATGATTGCATCCCGGTATTCAGGTAACACTTTGTCAATGAAAAAGTTAAACCTGGTCAAGAAATACAAATGATTAGCCGTTTGGGTTCAAAATTTAACTTCTCAACTTCTAGTTCATACGTAATTTTCAGAATTCTCAACCAGAAGTACCAAAGCAAATCTCAATTTAACTGGAGGGCATCAGACTGGAGAAAATGCAGATCAAATATGAAACAAATGCCAAATATTTTTAGCTCCACCCATCAGGCCTCTCATTTTCCTCAAATGTAGTGCCATATATTTTGTCAGCCAGGATCAGGAAATTAGAACTTCAAGAGGTAACTGGGCAGAAAAAATGCTCTGGTATGGGAGGATTCTGTTCAGGTTTCTTCCCATCCCCCAAATTCCATCAGCTGGCATTCACTGTCCACTATGCAAGCCCCATTCTCATGCGGTACTAAAGGCAGAGGGATCCCACTTTAGAATTTTTTAACTAGTTTTTTTTTTTACTACTGTAAAATTTAACCTTCCACCCCCACCCCAGTACCTGCTAACACCCTTACTCTTCAGTATGTGGATGGCCTGCTTTTTTGTGCTAGAAATTGTTCTTCCTATATCAGCGGTGGCCATTTCCTCGGGCAAGCAAAGCCGTTGCCCGTTGTTCTTCTGGGTTGGTTTTGTGTGCATGCGCAGAAGCGCTGGAAGCTGGAAGATGTGATCTTTCTGTTTCCGGCACGCAGATGTGCTTGCACACTCGCTTGCTCCCGTTTTTGGCACTCAGTGCCAAAAAGGTTCTTCACCACTGTCCTATATTGAACAATTTATTATTATGTAGCCCAGCAGCATTCAATGAAAACAATCCACATCTTTATATTATACAACATAATTATATTATACAACGTATTTTAAAAGGTATTTTCTTGCACAATACACTCCAGAAAATGTGTAGCTGCCATCTATATAGCTCAGAGTATTAAAGAAGGACATACCTCGCATCTATTACAGAAACAGAACTGTCAGCTTCTAGCTTCCGAAAAACATGAGGAAGCTGTACTACAACATGACTAATTGACCCTGTCAAAGGTACATTCCTTACAGCTGCCTGCAAGACACAATTGAAACTGTGAGATAAAAGTAACATTAGATTGGAATGTTACATCCAGATATTCAGTCAAGAAAATAAGAAATGGTTTGATAGACTAGAATAATCTAATTTAGAAACTGGTATCTAAAATGACTTGTTAGATCTCTTAGAAGCAAGCCAGCAAGATATGGTAAGGGTGATAGCCAGTTATCTGGTATTAAGATTTACTACTGCTTATAAACATTGGAGTTTATAATTGCCATGAATATTAATTACTAATTCTTTATAATTCTTTTTGTCAAATCTTTTTACAACCTTTTCAGTTTATAATGGTGAAGCGTAGCATTTAAAAAACTGATCAATAATTATCTACTAGGTGGGAACTATAGGAGCCAATGTCATGAGCTTCTGAAGACCATGAGGTAGGAAATCCTGCTTTACATAAACCTCAATAGTAGGCATGGTTTCAAATTTCATTACTTCTCCTTTCTAAGATAAGCGGAAAGAAATCTTCTTTGCAAACATTTCTATTTTGCTCATAGTACTAAACTACTTGAAATATTATATAGTTAATGTTTTTACATCCCTATTTAGCAGCTATTTTTTCACTGTGAGAAGATGCCAAAACAAGTAAGTTATGTTGCGCAACATGTAAATGGAATTTATTGTTGTCAGATGTGGTGACAGCAATCAATTTAGGTGGTGTTAAGAGAGTTCTGTTCAAATCAGGAAGAAATAATCTACTGTATATTATCAATCAGCGCAATGGCATATGTTAAATATCAGACATAGGGAGAACAAAGAAAGTGGGCTATCGCATATTTTATTCATATGTATGATCTGGCTGAACGTATATGAGTTGCCATTATGGGACACAGAAATTCAATAGCAGGGCTCTTCCCATAGCGAGCTGCTGCCATCTGTCAGAACTGCTTTCCTCTTAACAAATACTTTTGTTCTCTCCATTTGCCAAATTTAGGTGGAAAAGTGTAAATATGGTTTACACTTGTAGAATAATTATTTGATCTCAAGGGCACTACTTGTGATCCTTATTATACACAAAGGTTTGTTTTACAAAATAAAGTTGGGATATTGAACCAGAATATTTGTGCTAAGAGGGGATATATAAAGCCTACGTACAATATATCTTTTATCGACAGTAAATCATAAATATCACAAAAGTCATTATCAGCTTAACAACACAAGATAAAAGTAGCAACTGACAGAAAGTTCAGATTGTACCAGTTTAACAACACAAGATAAAAGTAGCAATTGACAGAAAGTTCAGATTGTTTGGGAACATTAAACCATGTGAAATACAATACAGTACAATCACATCTCTGCAGTTTTCTTGGCAAGTTATCAGAAGTGATTTGCCATTGTTTTCTTCCTAGGTTGAGCATGTGCGACTGGCCCAAGATCCCCCAACTGGCTTTGTCCCTATGGTGGGATCCATTTCTAGCCTGGTGTCTTTTATCCACTACAACCAAACAAGGTTTCAGAAAGTTTTATACTGGTCTCAACATTTCTTATTACTACTTCCACTTTTCACAGTACTTAATGGTTATCATGAGAGCCCGACATATCACTTCAATGGCTACTGTTGTATCAGTGAACTAACCTGCCCCCTGTAATTGAAGCAATGCTTATTGAAGATAGAACTGATCTGAGGATGATGGAGGGCACTGAAGAGAAGTGTCTGCCGATAATACTTGGACCAGTTATTCAGACTGAACATTCGTACTCGTGAAAAATCCACCCCATGAGATTCCAAAGGTAATAGATTCATGTGGTTAATCAGGTGCTGCAAGCAGAATAATGGTTAAAACATAGCAAGAACGTATCATTGTATTTCAGTGTACAGAAAAAAGAAAACAAAGAACCTCTCCCAAACTCCATGTGTCGTGTGAAAGAGAAAAACAATATGAATAGTTATTTGGCACATTAAACTAGATAAGCACACCAACTGCTTCAATTGTTTGGACTTCATCAACTATTGCAAAAACTATTTTTTTTTTCTCAGACTTTACTTAATCAACACTGAAGACAGCATCTAAAATATTAAAGATATGTATTGCTACAAAATATGCTAGCGTCTCGGTGTCCACAGTAGTGTTTCTCAACCTTGGCAAAAAAAACACAACTGAATTTTTAAAATTTATTTTAAATGTTACATAAATAAAATCTTATCTTGAAGGGTGTGTTGTCCGGTTCACATCAATTACATCAATCATAATAATATAATTCAATCTTATTTCTTCCATTATCATTATTATACCTTGGCGATTTTTAAGATATGAGGATTTCAACTTCCACAATTCCTCAGATAGCTAGAAACACTAGTCTACAGAAACATGATTTATGTTTAATGCAGTTTTGGAAAGCACAACAAAAAATATTATAGCTGGTGCTGTTGATCCACAACCAATCAACGAAAGAAAAAAACAAACAATCTAGAGGCTCAAGATTGACTCAGCCTTCCATCCTTCCGAGGTAGGTAAACTGAGGACCCAGATTGTTGGGGGCAATAAGCTGACCTTGTAAAAATGCTGCTAATAATAAGCAGGCATATACAAAGAATGAAAGCTACTGCACATTGATTTGTGCTTCACAGATTGTAAGCCGCCCTGAGTCTCTGGAGAAGGGCGGCATATAAATGGGAATAAAAAGTAAAATAAAAAAATAAGGAGAATAAAAAGCTCTTTTACATTTTTTCCATGTTTCCTATGATTTTCAGCAGTATTGTGCAGACCTCCTCTCAGTCCCCCATGAAAGCACTCCCTATAATTTTCTAGCACAAAAGCTTTCAGCAATGCTTATCATTAAGAATATATGCACTTTCAGAAAAACATTAAGGAACATTTCATTCAAATGAAAAAGATCTAAAATCTAGCCTCTGTGAGGCATTTCACATCTGGTTGTTATAGTTACACAGCATATTCTGGTTTTAAAAAAGTGAAAAGGCATTACCAAAACATGTTCCCAGTTTTGCATCAGGTAAATGTCAGCTTCATCAATTATAAGAATTTCTACTGAGGAGAGGAAATCATAGTCTCGCTTGTTCTCCCCTTCAGCTCCTATCACGGTTCTCAAGCCAAGGGGAGAGGCAATGATAATGTCCGAAGAGTAAAATGGGGCATACAACCGCATGCTCTTCTGAAGAACCGCAACACCTGCCCAGATGCAAGAAACACACATCAACCAGTCTCTGATTACATATTTAACCATAGGATTCTTGCTTAAAATGTCCCATAAGAGTCAAGGGAAATTGCTGCATTTTGTGATGGGCAAAAGGGACTCCAAAAGCTCCCACAGGAATAGGCAATCTGAGGCCGTCTGAACATTCTGGAACAATTCCCATCTACTCTGGGCAGAATGGCCTAATGGCCTGAGGAAAGTACGTAAAATATCTGGAAGGTAGCAGGTTGTGAATTCAGCCCTCAAGAAGCTAATTTGCTGCCGGTTGAATTACGGATGGCACCGGACCTCCAGACCTTTAGCAGGGACCTGAAAACGCTTTTATTTACATCAGCTGGCCTGGCCTGAGCGGATTTTATTAAGGGTTTTAATTGTCTGTTGGGGCGTGTATTAATTTTATTTTATTTTTATTTTTGTATTTTATGTTTTTAATGCCCTGTAAACCACCCTGAGTCCC
>JANHFR010002211.1:69217-91448 GCA_032468015.1 Mimophis mahfalensis | reverse complement strand
GAAAGAAAGAAAGAAAGAAAGAAAGAAAGAAAGAAAGAAAGAAAGAAAGAAAGAAAGAAAGAAAGAAAGAAAACTGGTTAAGCTGGCGCTTCTATGGCCTGCTTGCCTCGATCTTCCTCTCACTGCCTGAGTGCAGCTGGTAACGCTTGGATTCAACTGTACTTCTTCGTTCAATTGCGGGACGTGACTAAGGCTTTGTACAAGTGATCGGTTTTAATCATGTGAACGCGAGGATCCAAAGGAACCAGCAGATCACAAAACTTGACCAACTGGAGATTGGTGTTTCTGCATATGAGACAGGTGCCCTCGAGTTCAAGCACAAGGCACCTGGAAAAAGGTGGAGCAGAAAGCCGCCTGCTCCGCCCTTCCAGTAACTTTAGAAAAACACATCAAATCTTCAGTGTTTTTCACTAGGCAACTTTAAGATGTGTGAATTTATGCTCTAGAATTCCCCAGCCAGCATTCTGGGAGTTGAAATCCACACCTCTTAAGGCTGCAAGGTTTGAGAAACTCAGCTATATGAAGTCACTTAGCACAGGTTCCTTATTCACACAATCATGAGGACCTTCTTTGTGTTTTAATTCATTAAAAATCCTTTTGATCCTTAATTGTACTTTCTCAATTAACTAGCTCCCTCATTAAGGACTATGTATATTACATATGTATATATCCCAATCCCAACACACACAAAAAACTTTTTGAGGCGCACAGAATGGGTTGTACTACTAAGCCAAAACTGTTACATATAGGTCTGTCTACAATTGAAAGCAGTTGGTAAGGTGGTTTATGAGAGGTGTTTGTGAAAGAATGTTTGGATTCCTTGGCCTTGGAAGTTTGAGGGTAGATGGAACTGGGATGCAGAGAGAAAAGAGGGCAGGAACTGAGGATGCACATTGAGAGTGCAATTGGTAGTTGAAGTTGAAGCAATCCGTGGTTGGGCTGCATTCAAAAAAGGATTGTTGATTGAGAACTATCCTACCGTCTGGTCCTTTGTATTTGCCCCTGAAGCCAGATCACTGGATGGTTGGTAGCCCTGGGTTCCTGCTGCTGCTTCTGAACACAAGATTGGTTTGCAATAAACCTGATCCACACACAAACAGGATCCATTAATGAGACAACTGACTTGTGTATACTGAGACCTAGTGGGCAAAAGGGGGAGAGGATATACATTCACTTGGATTTCATGACTGCCACCAGTGATTAATTATGGGGGAAATGGGGTGGTTCGTGGTTGTTGTCATCCAGAAGGCCTCAGTGGCTTTTAGGGTCTCTGCTTCAGAAGCAATTGGATACGAGAGACTTTTGGCTGAAGCTGGGTTCAAAGGAACCATTGAGCTGCTGCACTGCCCTCCCTCCTATGCAGCTTCATCTCTCTCCAAACCACTGCTCTCCAATCCTATTTTACCAGTGAAATCCCAAGGCTATTAGTGCTTGGGTACTTCAACTTCTTCCCAAGTGACCTGAAATCTGGAGTAGCTCAGGAGCTCATGGCTGCTGCCACCCTTAATCTGACCTTGAAGGCACCACACAATAATTAAGGTTACACGTTATTCTGTTTGAACAGTTGTAATGTGGAGGTGAAAGATATTACTATAGAAAAGGCTGATTTTTGTCTTACTGATGGTACTTTCCCTTCCCTGGGAAAGTGGGGCCTTTAGATGTGATCACCCCAAGCAACTAAGCTTGGGGAGAGTTTGGGATTTTCCCTGAAGATCTGCTGGGTCATTTGGGTGTGGTTTTAAGTCTGGAATAGGCAAATTATGGGGGCCTTGAATCAAATTGTTCTTATAGGGCTACTCACTGTACACTATAGCTTTAGTTCTCCAAGAAGACATGGGAAGGGAAGCCCAAGTGTGATTTCTGTTGGCAAAAGGCAAAGACCAAGATGTAATCTTTTTTGCTTCCTTTACCAGCAATGGCCATACTTCGCTATGTATGTATGTGTTGGAATTTGAACCACATGACTGGAGAGGAGGGCTTAGACTGGTGTACAGTATTTAATAATTTTCTGAGTTTCTGCACTATTGTCTCTTCCCTAAGGATACAATAGGGATTTTTTCTTTTTCTAGCCAACTTCAAACTCTTGTTTAGGGGAGGGGGCAGTCTGCCCCTATTGTCAACATTTGATCCTGCTCAGGTTCAGAAAAGTGCCGTGTTGACTCCTTGAATTTCACCATTCTGCAGATTGAAAATAGGAAACCAAAAAGTAAAATGCTGAATCATTTATTTAAAAGATTTTTTTTCCATCACATGAACAATTTTTTAAACAAAGTATATCTTATCAAAAGTATAAAATACTGTTTCTCCCTGCAAACTCTTACAGAATCCCTTTGATTTTACAATTGCCTGTCAAAAAAAAGCTGTATAATCTATACACAGTACTTGCTTTTAATTATGTACCAGGTACAATGCATGCCTCATTCTACCTCATCAGACAAAAAGAAAATTGCCCCCTCCCATGTAATATATTATGAAACTAAGCATTTAGTGCAAACCTGACCCAATTACATCCTGAAATTAAATCACATGCAACTCAAGTGTAATTAAGCCGTAACAGGCAAACATTATAAAACAAAATAAAAATGATGCTAAATGTTTTTAAACCAAATATTTTTACACTACACTATACCTCAGAAATTTACAACATTTTTGTAACAATCAATCAGCAGTTAAATACTTCTGAAAATAATATTTCTCCATTAAAATATATTTTCCTTTTTTCTTAGGTTATGTACACTTTTTAACTAATTCATTACTGAAATAACTGTGATGAACACAAAACTTCAGTAAATAGAACCTCCCCCACCCCAGGTTTTCTGAAGCATAGTTCAACAACAGCATTTTTATGGAAGTACCAATATTCTTTCAAGAATTCTTTTGTAATTGTTAGGTTAAAATGTGTATTTTATGACACCTCTGTATATCCGGAGTATACTAGATAGGGGACAGAGTAATTAGTTTACATAATTTAAAATGAAACCAGGCATTATCAGGTTCATCATGAATTAGCCCAATGACCAATTGCAATACCATCAATTTTACCAGTACCTTTCAGTACATTGTAAAAATACAATCCAATGGCACTAATGCTGTGGTTGTGAATCTAAACACATAATCAGGAAAAAAAATTGTATTAGAGACTTGTTCTAAGGAAACTTAGAAATTTATAATATCTTGAAAGAGCCTCCAAGTACGTTGGACTATAATTTTCACACTGTGTGAAAATTATGAGACCCAGTCTCACCTCATCTGATGGACATAGTTTGACCAACACTAAAACCTGATGTTATTTAGATGAATAATGGCCTGATGTTTAATGAAGGTAATGAACAGCTTCGTAGTGGTTAACCCCCCCCCCCCGCCTTATAGTTTTATATGAAAATAATTTAGATCAGCTTGGCATTATTGTGAGCTTTTACACTTTTATCAAAGTAAAAAAAATGGGCAGAACCATTTTGGGGAATTGTTTTATTCCACTCATGCTGGGTCTATGGCAGATCCCATCAGCCACGGAATTTCAGCTAGGGATCCAGAAGAGCCTTTTCTGCTATGGCCTCTGCTCTATGGAACTTCTTGCCATAGGAGGTAAGATCCACCCCTTCTCTTTAAGCCTTTAGGAAAAGCCTTAAAACCTGACTATGGCAGCTGGCATGAAGTCCTGAAGATGGATGATGCATCAACAGGAAAGGCAAACCCACCTCTCCTCTTCAAACTTACGTTTTTCAATTTGTTTTAATGTTTATAATTTTAATCTGCTTTTATATTTATAATTGTCAGATATTCGTATATTTTATCTTATTGTAGGCCACTCGAAGTCGCTTTGAACTGCAAGGTGGGTGGCAAGTAAATTTGATAATAATAGTATTTTAAAAATAGCAGACAAAGTAGATAATAATAAGATGTAGCAATGCTTAAGAGTAGGAAAGTTGAAGAAAGAGACCAAGAAGCTAATTCTAGCTGTACAAGACCAAACCCCAAGAACAAATGCATACAAGAAATGCATTCAAAGCCAGAGCTGAAAAGACAATAACAGATAGCAAATCCTGCTCCTGTAAAGAGACTGAAGAAACAGTGGATCACATGGTTAGCTGCTGCAAAAGGATCACACAAGCTAACTGCAAACAACCTCATGGCAAAGTAACAACAATGGTGCATCGGATGATCTGCAAAAAATACAGTTTGCTTGCTTGCCTGCAAGCAAGATCTGATGGGACCATAAAAGAGAAAAAGTAATAGGAAATGAAAAAGCTTTGGGACTTTTGAATTCAAACAAGCAGGGAAACAGAAAGAAATCTGAATTGCAATATCAAAGTGGAAACTCTTAAAACATTAATTGCGGCTTTGTATTTTGGTCATATAATTAAAATGAGAAGCTTATAACATGAACACAATATAGGTGTCCCAAATTTGGGTAATGTTATTGGGCTTATTTTTAGTTTCAAACCTGCCACACCCCAGACATAACTGTCTGTAACAGAGATCCCCAACCTCTGGACCACCATTTCCAACTGGGCTATGGAAATGGGTGGGCATGCATGCATATTTTTACTTGCATGCGCAGAGGGCGAACACATGCACATATGCTACATTTAAGTGCATGCCATGAGCACAGAGCTGCGTGTGTGTGTCCACACTTGCTGTCTGTGTGTATGGGGAACCGACCATCCCTCTCCTCGCTGGTCCACAAAGCCAGAAAGGTTGGGGAATTCTGGTCTATAAGACAGATGAAAAATGTCTAGATAGTGGATGTGGAAGTACCTGGAGACAAGAGAAAAACTGGAGAAGATAATAAAATACGAAGACCCGCAGATAGAAACAGAATTACTGTGACAAAGAAAAGCAAAAGTAGTTCCAATAGCAATAGGCTCTTTGGGTGCAATCCAGGGGTGGGTTTCTACTGATTCGGGTGAACCGGTTGTCAGCGTCACCAGAGGTGCTTGAAAGTGGGCCCAGCCACCCGCCCATGCTTCTAGGCTATCCTTTATTGCTGCATGTGCATTCCATTAAGGCTAGGAAGCAGCTGAGCTGCAGCAGAGCCAGCAATGGCTCAGGCTTGCCAATCAGTTATTTTGTGGCTCTCCCGCATCTCAGCTGTTCTCTAGCCAAATGGAATGCGTGCACAGTGCGCACGCTTCTGTGTGGCTGCGTGTGCGTTGTTTGCGCTTGAAAACAGATGAGCTGTGGCAGAGCAGAAAAATAGAGCAGGTGCACCAATCAGCTGTTTTCTAGCCCAAATGGAATGTGCACGCAGCAAACTGGTTGTTAGACTGGTGGGAACCCATCCATGGTGCAATCCCAAAACAACCGGAGCACCATTTGAACACCATTGACAAAATTACCAATGGTCAATTGCAAAAGTAGCTTTACTCAAGACAGCTTACATCCTGCAACAATATCTTTATATAAGATAAAAAACTTTTGCTTTGAGGAATGATCTAGTTCATCAAATATCCACATTTGCCAATCCCAGGTCCTTAGGGAGGCCCTGATAGGTAAAAAAAAAAAAAAGCCAAATCCAATATAAACATCTACCTGACTGTGCAACTGACCACATTAATCAATTTTCTTCAATTTGTTAAAGAATTAATACACATCAGAAGACAAAAAGCCATCACATAGTTTCCACTTTAGAGCCTACTAACTAATGAAAAGAAATTGTTGGTATTACTGATAATTTCAACTTGGCTACTTTTCATGTGGCACTTGTAATCTATAATTGGGCACATAACTGATTTGAACACAGTAATTACCACACCTAGAACAATTATCATTGGTGGCCATGGCTAGCATAGTTTTGAAGAGTAGGAACTTTAGGATTTGGCCATACAAAATTGATTTTCACAAAAATATCTTTAAGACTACTAGATTATCATATACTATGATCTGGCTCTCATGAAAATATCCATGACTATGCAAACAGAATAATTTTATGCTGTCACATAGCTTTGAACTCTTTGTTCACTGATAAATTATGCTAGAGAATTATATTAAAAACTGAATCCACTCCTGATGTTGAAAGAGTTGCTTAGCTAGGATATTCCAAACCTGACCATACAGATCCACATAATCATTCTCAAACACATCAGGAGAGGAAGAGAAGGGGAAGATTTTGATCATTATTGGTTTAGCACAGGACTATCATAAAACACTACTCTGTGTATATGAAAAACTAATTTAACAAAGTCACAAAAAGGGAAGAAACAACCATAATTATTGTACCGGATGAGATTAAATTTGTACTTAAATTTGTAGCCTCGTGTATTACTAATAGCAACATAAAAACAAAATGGAAAGAAATCTGAATTTCAAAATAGTCATCAAAGTGAAAACTCAAAGTTAAAACATTAATTATGGTTCTGTATTTTGGTTGCATAATTAAAATAAGAAGCTTAACACATAAACACAATGTAGGTTTCCCAAACTTGTGTAATGTTATTGGGCTTATAATTAGTTTAGAGTCTATAAAAGACAATTGGCAGGCATAAAAAGTACAGCGTTCAATACATTTACACTAACCTGATCAATGAATTATACACTTGGCAGTTTTAAATTCTTTGGCAATGACCTGCATGGTTCCATCTAGGTTCTACACTCACTTTCATGATGATGTATAATTCAGTTTCCAAAAGTGAACGGAACTGCACCAAGGTCTGGGTGCTCTCTGTACCAAGCATATGTGCATTCTGGAACCACAGACACAGTAGCCACATAAAATTTATGTAAAACCATTCTTTTCTATTTGGATGAATTTTAATAAATATAAATAAATAGATTTCTCTGAAGGAGGACCTTTTTCTCCTCTTTTTGTGTGAAAAATTTTGACTTGCACCTTTTCAGGAAAACGCTGCTGTGAACCTAAGGATATATATTGTACCTACACTTTCGCAACTTTTTTAGTAACTGATTTACTACACAAATTGGCTATACTTCATTATATAAATCATTAATTTACATGCAATCCAGGAATCTTACATGAAAAGGTGTTGAGTCTGCTTCAGCCATTTCATCACTGTAAAATCAAAAGTCTATCTCCCAGATATTTCTACATTCACTGACCCTGTTCCTTCTGAATCTCCTAAACTGGAAGTTCTGAAGTATGCATAATGACTATGGGAACTCTTGAAAAGAAACAATTGTATACATATTAGATTTGGTGATAATAAAAACTTTTGCTTGGAGGAATGAGGTAGTTCAGGGGCATCAAACACACGGCCCAAGGGCCAGATATGGCCCACGATAGGCCACGGAGCTGGCTCATGGGCCATCCCAGAGATGGCAAGGGACTAGCCCCTGTTGCCTGGGCCTGACCATATCCACTCGACCATGATGATCAGGCCATACCGACCCTGGTTCCCCAAGGGCAAACAAAATCCCAACACAGCCCATGACAGGATCGGGTTTGACACCTCTGATTGAGTCATTCCTTCCGATGTCATGGTTGTTTCTTCCTTCCAGATCTGAGTAAAGCAGAACAAGATATATTGCTATCAATCTGCCGATGCGTAAACAAACAGAACATCCATTTAAATCTTGTTACGAAAGACAACCAAGATCTCCTCAGAATTTTCATTTGGTGTCAAACCTTTGGTGTGAGAGGAAATAATTGAATTAGATTATAGGCCCAAGCAGAAAGACCGTATCAGATTGCCCTAGTCCAAAATCGCCAGATATTAACAACTTATTCCATATCCATCTTGGGTTGAAGGATGCAGGTATCACTGACTTATTTTTGCCATCTCATAGTCCTATTGCAGGCTTTTTTGAACCCAGAATTAACAGGGGTGAACAAAAAGTCTCTTGAGGAACTGAAAGAATATGATGTTTTTTTTGAAAGTTTTAAGATATATGGACTTTTCAGAATATTTGATTCTAATATATTACACAAGATTCCTTTAGAAAACAACAATTCCTCTCCACTTTTAAAACAGAAAAGAAAAGAAAGAACCTCACAAGACAGATGTGTTCGGCCAGTTCTGGATTTGAAAGAATCCAGCTATAGAAACGGTTTAAAATAAAAGGGAAGTAAGAAATATAGCCTTTTCACTGGAGGAAACTGTTTCAACTGGTATCTGTAATGTTACAGACGTGGCTCATTTTGTCTACAGCTCAACATCATCCTGAAGCAACTCTGATTCTTCTTCATCCAGTAAGAGGCTGGGGTTCATCACTTCAGCACTGTCCATTACTTCTCCCAGTTCCTGTACAACATCGCTGCCAAGGTCGTCTCCCTGTTCGACTTGCTTTATCAAGTCTAAATGATCCAGGGGAATCAAGCTGTGCCCTGGTGATCCAGCAGTCCTTGCAATTGTGGCTGCCATTTCGGCTGCAACGGCAGCCTTCTGGGCTTTCTGCCTCTGTTGTTCTTCCTGCTGGCGGTGGGTCTTCATATGAGCATTGCGACTTTTGATTTTGAAAAAAATCCTAATACAATATGAAAAGGGGAGGAGAAAAGGGGAATCTGTAGAAATTACAGAGGTATATTACATTTTCTACAAAAATTACACTTCCTCTGAGGAAGAAGGGGCGGATGCTTCACTGCCGATCAGATACAGGTAATCCCCGGGTTATGAGCATTCCCTTATCCAATGCTCAAAGTTACATAAGTGCCCTTAGTGTCTGCAAACAAGTCCTGAAATTACGAATCTTCCAGCACTACAGCAGTTGTTCATTCATCCTTACGAACAACCGCAGAGGCTTTGCAACATTCGTCTTGCACGTTGCCGGACAAAATGGATCTGCCCCTCAGAAACTCCATTTGGGTGTCCAGAGGCCTTGCCCAGCAGATTGCCAGCTGAAATGGAGCTTCTGAGGGGTGGATCTGTCCCTCAGAAGCTCTGTTTGGGTGCCGAGACCTCCCCCAACCCCTTGTAGGCCAGAATGTGCTTCTGGATCCGGCCCACAGAAGCTCCATTTTGGTCTGCAATGGGCTGGGGGAGGACCATGGAGGGCCAAACTGAGCATCGGATTCGCCCCTCAGAAGTTTCATTTCAACCAGCAACCTGCCAGGCAAGGCCTGCAGAGGCCCGAACGTAACTGCAGAAAGGCGCATGCAGCTGAGAAACTGGAGAGGAGACTGTTTGCTAGAACCTCATAAGGTAAGTGATCCAGCACGGCAGATTGGGGTTGGGAAGCAATTGTGGGGAGCATAAGGTATTTCAGTGGGTCAGCGAGGCCTTGGTTGGTCTTAGGCAGGTGGCCTGTTCCATTACTAGGCCACTCATGGCCTTCCCCACCCTGAAATACGTCATGTACACTTAATGAGCTTCGCCTTTGATTAATGAATGCGTGGGCAAAAGGAGGGAGTGATCCCGTTCAACGTACAAGACTCACTCCCATGAATCCTCAGGTTATGAATGGAATGGGCAGGTTCCATTACATTTGTAACTTTAGGACTACTTATATTACAGAGAATGATTTAGCAGGATGGCAGAGAAGCATGTTACAGGCTACCATAAGCAAGAACACACGAGCTGTCTTGTTCAACTTCAAAACACTTGTTTCATGTATATCTCTAATCAGAAGCGTGTAGTACTTCCCTAGGGATTTTGCAAGAGACCAGCAAGAATTTCAATATGTAATGTATATATAATATATATATGTAATATATATTGTAATGTACATTATATATACATATATATGAATGTATGTATGTATATGTATATTTAATATATGTTTTCACAGATTTTAATGGTACAGGTATGCAAATCTTGGGGTATTCGGGTCAACCTGACACAGGAAAAGACCCAAATACACCAAGATTTGCATATTTAATATATGTATATATATTTATATATGTGTCTGTCTGTGTGTGTGTGTAAAACACACACATATATACACACACATATATATATACTATAAAATTTAAAATGAAAGAATGTGGTACTGGCATAAACAGGAAATTCCTGGCTAAGCATATACTCACAGGTACATTCTCTTAATTCTAATCCTGTTGCCCAAATAGGGAGATCCTATACATTTGAAGTCTGTGAGGCTGAAAACTTTCAAGGGCATACTTCTTTGTTTCTATTTTATAGCTTTAAAAATGGAATGGTAAGGAGTTTTCTACAATATCACCCAATAATTCAGCAGGGCTATAAAACTAGTGTGTCTCACTCAGCTTCCTTAAGTGATGCAATAAGATAAAGATGCAGATCTCAGGTTAAAGTAGCATAATCTTGAGCAAACCTGTGGTATGCAGTAAATAAAAATTGTGGTTTCGAAACAGCATTGGCTGGATTGACATGTTATGTTAAGCTAAAACAGAAACAAACCACATGATACACAGTATGAATTCCACCTCTACCTCAAGCCAAAAGAGGGTTAGGTTTGATTTATGACACCTTAACACTGTCTAATTTGTACAAATTATATTTTACCACTCTTATTATACGGTAATTTGGAACAGTCTTCTATATCCTTGTTGCCCTCTGGATACTTTAGAAGTACAATTCCCAGCGTTCCCAGCAAGTATGATTGGGTACCACACAGATTAAGGCTGCATTAGAATTACTTTCATTAAGGCAACTTCTTTACTTTGTTGGGGAGTGATTTTCACTGAGTTTTCTACACAGAGCATCAGATTCTAGCTTCTGCATAGACATCTTTACTTACTTGCCACATTCTTTACACGGGAAAATTGTAGGTGGATCTGTCTCCCCACTTGTTGTGCTATGAGCTGGGGAACTCTTGACAGAACAGTAGTCATTCTGAGAATTCGACTTCGGTTTAGTGCCACAGCGGCTTTTGACCACAGGATTTGTACCACCGTGAATACGTGCATGGCCATTCAGGGCTTGTCTGGAAGTGAAGACCTTAGAGGAGAAATAAGTCAAAAATAGATTTTCTGAATTAAAGTTAAAAACAAACTGTAATAATGGTACTGAGTTCGTCAAACAGTATCTTGCTATTTTCTTAATTTGAACATGCAAGATAATTTGTTCTGAACTTTTTATTTCTGACTGGCCAGGTATATGCATGAAGACAGCTTCTCCCACATCCTTAGCAGAGAGATCACCCATTCACACCTTCATCAAGCCAAATAGCCAACAGTGTCTTTACAATCACGCTTGGGCTTCAGTAACATATTTGTGAAACTTTCTAAACTAATATCCATGACAGAGGATATCCAAGTTATACTTTAATTTTATTATTTGTAAGGTTAATCCCAGGCATAGCCACTAAACCAATCATAAGCAGCTTTTTTTAGTTGCTTGGAGCCACATTTAACTTTGTAGGAAAGAAGAAAGAACAGAGCAGTCGATGGGAGAACTTGCCGCAGCCTACTTGCCATGGCCAACTCGCCACAGCTAACTCACCACGGTCAACTCACTTTGGGAGAACTCGCCATGGCCAACTTGCCTCAGGCCAACTCGCTGAGGGACAATTCAACAATTCCATTTATTTAAAATAATTAAACATTTATTTTAATTTTTGTCATTCACAGTTTATTTTGTCCCTCCTTTGGTATCCTTGTTTAAATGATTCTAATTGACTATTTCTCTGATATTAGTGTAACTCTTCTCCTACAGCAAGTTGTCCCATAGCAAGTTGGTCATGGTAAGTTACCCAGTGGCAAGCTGACTGCAGTGAGTTGGCTGTGGCAAACTGGCCAAGGCAAGGTATTGTAGACCCATCATAAGCTAAGCGGGGAGGATTGGGGAATGGGCAGGACCACCTTTGGGGATTGGTTTATTTTCATTTTGTTTTGTGTCTCATTCCCCTTATTTGCAGCTCTATGTTATAGGATGAATGTAACAATTTAAATATGTTTCTATTACAAAATGGCAGGAAAGTCTCCTGCTGTTTAAATTTTGTTATGTAGTTAGATGAATTCTGGAAGACACAAAAATGGAATTTAGAAACCTAATTACCTGGCCTAATTACAGAATAACTGAAGTCCTGGGAACCCCACAATATATTTAAAGTACCATATGGGTTGAACATGAATTAATTTAAAATAAATCTATTACTTTTGTAGAACAACTACATGTTTTTCTTCCTTGTAGAAAGTTATACATCACATTTTCCTCAGAGTTCAGAGTGGCTTATATAAGAATCCTCCCTTATTTCATACACCCTCTGATACAGGTTAGACTGTGTATGTGAGTGGCTCAAAGACTCCCAATGTTTCCATGGGTGGGGGTGGACTCGAACCTAGATCTCTGGTGACCTACATCTGGTATCTTAAGGCCTATGCCACTCTGGCCATCAATGTAAGAGATTTTGCATCCAATAGCAATTACTGAATGCATACTGTGAAGTCACAGAACTGCACAGTTCAGATGCCTCTGTATCCACACAGTTCTGCATGTGTCTAATAACAAATTATTAATATGATTGGTTGCAGTCAACCAGATGTTTAGGCTGGATTTGGCAACTTTATCCACCCATCAAGTACTTCCCAAGGACCTGGGATAGGCAGGTGTTGTTTGATGGTATTATCACTACAGACTGTAAGCTGCTCGAAGAAAAACTGCCTTTTGCAATTGACCAATGGCAATTTTGTCAGTGCCTATGGTGTCCAAGTAGTACTCCAGATGTTTTGGGATTGCATCCAAGGCACCTATTGTTATTTGTGCTATTACTGCTTTCTTTAGCAACAGTTGATTCCCTTCTATTTACAGATCTTTTTATTTTGTGAACTTATGTATGTATAACTGCATTAACAATTTCGCTTACAGCTCCACAGTCTGGCATTTCACAGATAAAAGAGGTCGCAGGTAGTCCGAGGTTTTGCAGAGGAGAGTTAATGGGTGATGCAACAGCAATAGACGGTGGGTCAGGGGAATTCTGAATTTCTGTATCCTCTTCTTTTAAAGATGCTTTTTCTTCCTCAGTTTGCTCTTCACCTTCCATTTCCTCATCTTCACCACTTGTCTAAAATTCAAAGACATGCTAGATGATAGTGGAGTAGCGGTATAAGAAACTCTAACTGCCTATATATACAGATGTCAAAAAAGGATTGAAGTAACTCACATGTACCTACAGATAATCCTTGATTTGCCATAGTTTGTTTTAGTGACCGTTCGAAATTAAGTGACCTGTGAACATTTTTCAAATTTATGACCTTTGTAGCATGCCCATGGTTATGTGGTCAAAATTAAAATGCTTGGCAACAGACACATGTTTATGATGGCCGCAGTGTCCCGGGGTTATGTGATCAACTTTTGCGACCTTCTGACAAGCAAAGTCCAGAAGGAATCCAGATTCACTTAACAACTCTGTTGCTCATTTAATAACTGCAGTAATTTGTTTAACAACTGTGGCAAGAAAAGTTGTAAAACTCACTTAACAACTGTCTTGTTTAGCAACGGAAATTTTGGGCTCAATTGTGGCCCCAAAGTCGAGAGCTACCTGTTCTTTTTTTCAAGATCAATAGGTAGATCTAATATTATTAATTACTAAATAAAGATAAATCTTCTCCAGCTCTGATTTTTTAAAAATCTGTTTGGGAGGTGTGAGACCAGTTCCAAAACCATATTTAATTAGAGAGAAAATTAATCGGCATCATTATTCCTTGCAGAATGCATTATTCAGAATAACTAAATACCATGAGGTACTTTCAAGTTCTTTTTATTGCTCTAAAACTGTTGTATATTATACAGAAAGTCAACTTCTCTGTGCTGGAAGAAGCAACGTGAGCTGCCTTATAGGAAGTTTAATTCCTTATTCATATATATTAATATTATTTGGACTGGCAATGGCTCTTAAGTAGAATTATTTCATATCAGTTGCTTCATGATTCTTTAAAACTAAAAGTTCCAGGTTCCTTCTGGATATAAATGGCAGTCTATCATGCAAATATGGATCTCCCAAGAACATGTTGGGAATTCCAAACTAGAAGCAGTAACACCAATTTTTATACACAGAAAAACTCTATACTACTGTGGTGCTTGCTAAGAAGTGCAATCAATTATTTTAGGTTAAAACAACATACATTCTTGTAGCACGGACCAGATTATGGCATATGTACCACTATTTGAAATGTTTCTTCTCACAAGTGAGAGAATAATCAAATATATAAATATAAATATCTGGAAAATGCCATTTTATGTACTTCTAAACTGAAGGAAGTGAGGCTTACTGGGCATTCCGTTTTTGTTTCCACCTGCCGAGTTCTGTGTCGTCGTCCTAAATGCATTATTTTCTTCCATGTATAATAGTACTCAACACACTGTGCGACTGTCTTAGACTTCACCTATAATCACACAATGATTCAGACACTGCATTAGCACATTGTCAACTAACATACAACATGAATGTGCAGCACACACACTACAAAAAATTCTCTGATATATTAATTAGTACTGTATACTTTACCACAATTTCAAAACTTTGAAGCAGTATCAAAAATGTAAACGTTGGTGTTGGATCTTACTAACATGCTACATGCATGATTGAAGAGTTAAACCATTTTAAACCTGAGCCAGTTCCTCTTTTGAAACAGATTAAATTGTGACAGAGAGTAAATTGTTGAAAATCAAAGAGTGAACTTCAAAGCTGGGCAAGGGACTAAAACGCAAATCTTCACAATCTGAGATGGATGTATAGATGGATGGATGGATGGATGGATGGATGGATGGATGGATGGATGGATGGACGGACAGACAGACAGATAGATTATGCACTCCAATTCATGGAATTAATTCATTGTCAAATTTCTCAGGGGTTTTAAAAATGAAAACATATTCTTGCACTTGGAACTTTGTCTAAGTCTAAACATACAAAGTTTCACTTAAAAACCATGCCCATCGGAATAAGCCTAGCAGATCAGTAATAAGTGGTATAAGAAGATTATGAAAACAAGAGAGAGGAACAGCTTACCATTTTCTGCACAAGAATGAAATCTTTCCCATATGTTGCCAGTGCTTTACTGAACAATTTTCTTTCAAAGGGTGTCCACTGATCGGAACCTGAAGTAAATGAACAGGTGAGAACTATTATTTTTTACTGTCAGATAAGTGACTTTCTTCCTCAGTGCTCAGCCAACAGCACCTGTTCTGATAAAAGCCCCCATGTGGCATTGGCAGGCTCTCTGTTTTAGTACTTACCGGCATAATGATAATTGGCTAGAGGGTGTGATTTTGTTCTTTTTGGTTTCAAAAGAAGAAGCATCTCCAGAGCAGCCTGCAATAGTAACAAATACAAAGCAAACCAGGATTGTATGTGATTTATAATTATTAGAATTGCGCTCAATCTTTTAATAATTAACTATTTTCCTATTTCCTTTGGTTAGGATATGCTACATTTTAAAACTACAGAGCTCTTGCTGTACTTGTTTATACAGTAACTTGTTGACCTAGGTTGCTTCTTGCTTAAGTTGTTGTCCTCTGAACACCTGGAATGGAATAGAACTGGAATTGATTTCTGAGTGCACATAAAATACAAGATATTTTATTACCAGTAGTTGCTAGAAATTTGCAGCCACAGGCTTCTTCTTTTTTAAATGAAAACTCGACATGGGTTTTTAAAATAAAGCACTATATTAGAAAGTTTTCAGAAGTTGCAATAAAGAAAAGAAAATTTCATTAATGGCAAGTGAGACTATTTCAGAATTACTTATTCAAACATTTTCTTGATGTCCAATTACTTCACGAAATCTGTTACTATTTTTAACATGTTCTGTAACATACCATAATATTTCCTTTAGCTTCAAAGAGAGAATGCAAACCATATTCTATGTTGGTTCCTCCACCAGTTAATATGCTCGAGCAGCACATATTTAAGAGATTGGTCACTGTAATAAGAAAACAAAATTAATTTTCTCAAAAAATTCAGCAGCTGAATGCAGAAACATAACAAGAATGCATAAAGCCAGTGTAAAGACACTAATTCTAACAAGTATGAGTTCCTATTCTGAGACAGCTGGGGCACAATAGGAGGCAGTTTATTTTAATTACTTGCTGAGATTCTTTCTCCTCCAGATGTGATTATTTTTCTATTCTTTTGAAGTTTTCTCTGTGGTGGTTTTTAGCTTGCTTTATTGTTTGTGGGGTGAAGGACGCTTTTCTATTAAATATCATTTTGAAGCCTACAGGTTGTCTATGCTTCACAATCTGAAAATGGGGAAGGGTTCCCTTTGGATGTTGCCCCCTGGATTTGGCATGGAAAGCCAAAATATTCAAATACTCCACTTAATCACCTCAAATGCAGAAACACACATCCTTGGAACAGCATTAATTTGCTTAAACAGGGTAGATGAACATAGGTGGAAAATATTACTTTTTAAAAACAAAATGAAAACAGGCAACGGTGAAATAGATCAAGTATCAAAGTAGCAGAAGACTGAGCAGGGTGTAAAAGATGTTATAAGTTACTTGTTTGCACTAGTGCTTCCCTATTTGTGGCAAAGGTAAATTAACTAAAAGTACATGTGTTGGAAAGACATCCAGTTGGAAAAAGAATGGGGTGATAGCGCAGGGAAGCTAGCTTCAACTGGAGGAGGTGGGCAAAATGGTTCAGAACTTTTCCAGAAGATACGACAGAAAATCCCAAAAGGTTATAAGGAAGCAAACTTTGGCAAGAATCAGAAAATATTTTATAATGGTTAGAACAGTCAGGACTGCTTCCTATGGGCCATTTTCAAACTGGCCAAACTGGAGTTTTAGATTGATGGAAAGATTTGGAGTTTTAGATTGATGGAAAGATATGAAACAACAACCTATCTGAGTTGGTCACTTGGACCAGAGGTTTAGTCTTCCAAGCTTTCAAATTTGTGCTGGATATGAAACACATCGCCTAGTGAGATTATAAAGTCTCCTTTGTTGGAGATGTTTAAACAGAAGATGGCCACCTGTCAGGGATGTTATTTTGTTGGATTTCTGTACTGAGGACTGATGATTCTCAGCTCCCTTCTTATATAGTATGATTTTAAAATTAAGTACCAGTTTAAGAAAGCAATTAATTGTCACATTACAAAATCAGCTGAATCGAATGATAAACAAAGAAAGCATACTTAGCAGAAATGCACAGTTGGTGAAGTAGATTTAGGTAGGAAGGTGAGAGGTTAAGAGAGAAATATTCCTAAACCAGAAGGCCTAAAATGGAACCTGGAAGCTTTCTGAAGCATTTATAATAATTTTAAAGCAACGATGCAGATCTCACAAGTAAAAGAGCCACATATGTTTTATGTGCTGCTGTATAACTATGAATTCTATTGTTCTGTGGTATATCAGTTGTTAAAAACACATACAGGAAGTATCAGGAAACCAATACATTCATTTTAAAATGAAAAAGGCAGCAGAACAAATGAAAGTCTATTGCAGTGGTTCTCAACCTGTGGGTCGGGACCCCTTTGAGGGTCGGACGACCCTTTCACAGGGGTCACCTAAGACCATTGGAAAACACATATTTCAATACAAATACAGGTGTATGTGAAAATAATTTTATGGTTGGGGGTCACCACAACATGAGGAAATGTAGTAAAGGATCGCGGCATTAGGAAGATTGAGAACCATTGGTTTATTGCTTTCTCATACAGTTTTTAAAATAGGCTAAAGGGGAAAACAGCATTTTTGTGATTATACCACTTCAAGAGATCTGGAAGAGATTCTTTTTTCTTTTGGTAACTCTTTTCTACTTTATTCCTAGGATATTTTTCAGACGAAAATGTACAGAATAGTGTGTGTGAAAAATGAATGTTAACTCCCATCACACAATATTGCAAAGGATATAGCGGTAGTCACTATTCTTAGTAAATAGAGTCTTTTGAAGAAAACCAATTTAGGGAATATAAGGATAGCCCAATGAAGAATGTAAACAATGTAAGGTTCAATGTATAATGGACATTTTTATATTATATTTTCAGGTTCAAGTATCCAAGGGTCTTTTCTGTTTGAGAAGGATCTGATGGAGATTTTCTTCTAATGGATAAATAAACACTTTTTCCTTGGTTCTCTTTCCTCCTCTGGTCTGACATCAACCTCCAGAAATTATGAACGTAGAAGGAGATCAGGGTAAACTGTTACCTTCTCCCATTCTTTAACAGTAGAATCTACTGAACATAGACTTGATTCACCTCTGTTTTTGCAGTGAAGTACTAAGAACATCTAATTTTTCAAAGCTAACAGGCAGCAATTCTGAAAACTCATTTTTTTATTTCAAACTATGAGTTTGGATTAATTCCTATTAACTGCCCAAAGAGATCTTGGTGAGTGGGTGCCAATATACATAAAACATAGCAAAGTCAAAATTCACTCTTTTAGGCAGTATGGTACCTCTTTGTTCAAAAGTTTTGTCCTCCAGTTCTGGCCATGGTTTCCAAACTAAAGTTGCCTTGTGATTCTCCTTCTCCACCAATGCTATATCTTTAAGTTCAGGGATATCAGCCTGAAATCTTGAGCCAATGTTGATACACCTCAAAGAAACAAAAACATTTAAAGCATTAAAAATGTAAGTCTATTGCAGAGCCTTCCTAAGTCCTCTTCAAAGGAGCCTAAAGAGAAGAACTTAGGAAGAAAATAATGGCAGGAAAAAATATCACTTGCATAGCAAATAGAGACATTAAGGCAGAAAGCAGAAGTGGCAAAGAAAAAACTAATGAAGCAGAAACTTCATATAAATTGGATTGTTTCCTTACAGAATCAAGATGAATAGATGATATACACCAAAATCATCCAAAAAACAATCAGAAAAACACAGTCTGACAAGGGCATCACCTTCTGATCATGAATGAACAGTATGACTTATTTAAAGGACCATCTCTTCCTGATTACATTTACCTGTCCCATTAAGTCTGGCAGGAGGCACACGATGCAGGTTCCATGTGCAAAAGTGTTCTATCTGACAGGACCTAAGAGATGAGACTTTTTGCCTTGGCATCTGCCCTCTGGAACAAACAATTCCTGTGTTGGAACAGTAGTTAGAATGCAGTATTGCAGGCTGACTCTGCCAACTGCCCAGAGTTCGAACCTGACAGGCTCAGTTTACTCAGCCTTCCAAGGTCAGTAAAATGAGGATCCAGAGCCATGCTGAGCTTTCATTTTCAAAATGCCATTGATGGCCAACATCTGAGATCATACTTCATGGTTTAATTCAGGACTGCAGTTTTATAATACTTAAATATGTTGCTCTGAAAACCATTTAAAAGTAGCTACCGATGTAACAAGTTGAGCATAAACAAAATAAGAGGCCTTGATGCACACATGAATATCTGACAGATTCACAGGAATGATTTGTATCTTGACCATTTTTAAAAAACAACAACACCACACACATTCTGCCCCCACTCCCCCAAACCAATACAATTTCTGTTGCATGGGATATTACATCTCTTTACAAAAGACTTACGGTTCAATATGAATAGTCTGTTCTCCTGGTCTTGGGGTCACAGAAACACTATTTCCATCAATACTATCTGCAAGAAAAATGATAATACAATTTTTCCCTTTTGTCTTTGCTTACTAACCAAACTTCTGAAGTCCACCTTATTTCTTTAGAGAAAACAACATTATATTTAAATAACGAATATTTCTCACCCTAATAATAGAGTGAGTACCCATTTATATGCAGTTGACCTTTCAGGACTGTTTTGAAAGAAGTGTCACCAGGTGGTAAGAAAACTGCTCTAATGAATATTTGTCAATCAAATGCCCTCCAAATATATTGAGTCAAGGCCTGGCTAGAGATACTGTGATTCCTCCTCCATAACTGGAAGGAGTTGGAGTACAGAAGGTCACTCTGCAGAGCTAGTACCAGTCCAAAAAAACAATGCTATTAAAAAGATCAACAGATCATGTAAAACCTACTCTTACTTTTAATTGCATCTTTACATATGCATTCCCCATTGTTTTGAAAACAATTACTAACAGGATCCTCGCATGATATACTACTTTGTAAGACTATTTTATGTTACACCCCCAACACAATTATTCAGGACTGCAAGCAATTTTTTTGTATCTGCAGTGATGAGATAAAAAAAAATGTTTCCATGTGGTATAGCAATGCTTCCAAATTTGCTAGTTTCAAGGACATGGTTCTTTGCCTCAACTGATTCCAGTAAAAATGGGAAATCCACAGTGACGAAAAATTAACTTAATGAGCTACCCTTGCATTTATGACCTTCACAGGTCTTTAAAGCAAAGCAAAGCTGAAGTAAGATTATAAGCAGGGTCACAGTTTCACTGAGCAACCGCTTTGCTTAATGACTGAATTGTGGTCACTGAACAAGGACTGTTGTAACTGGAATTTCTGGACCACATTTTAGAGATAAAGGAAGTAGCCCAAATCAGCATACGTGGATTTTCTGCATTTTTTCATGAACCCATTCTGAAACAAAGTAATTATATCTAGATTTGCAGGAACACTACAAGATGTAGAAAGCAGAATCGATTTAAGTCAATATTATTCACAAGTGAATAAAACTACAACATACTTACTAGATTGACAGAGGAGAATCCGGGGAGTGGGCGTCAGAGGAGTAAGGGGCAGCTGGGGATGAGATGTACCATGAGAAGATATGATGACACTGCTGAAGAGTCCAGATCCTTGCCGTATGGGGCTAAGCATGGGAGGTGGTGTATAAGGTGGGGGATTATGAGTCCTGTCAATTAGATGGTCTCCTAAGACACGGGGAGAGCGAAGTTGGCTTTGGTATAGAGTAGCCCCTGAGTGAGATGCACTGAGATGGAAGGAGGGAGGTGGTATGAAGAGTGGTTCAGGTCTGTGGCGGTATTTTTTCTTGTCTTGAAAAGATTTGATAGTTTCTTCAGAGTTGGTGATACTTTGGTGATGCTTTCTATTGGGATCCTGAAAATAGAAAAGTTGTTGTTTTAATAGTGAGGGTATTCAATCATACATTGGTTAGCCCAATACAAGTTTTCAGTGAGACATTGAAACAACCAAGTTTCCAAGATAGAACTTATAGGTACTGCATTCTAACTTCAACAGAGCAATACATCTACTCTTGTTTTACTCTTCTGGGAATCTTAAGATTCTTAAGCTTAAGAATTCCCAAATTACTGCCTCTCATGACAGTCTACCAGCATTTTAAGATCCAATGGAGAGGACTTTTTTATGCCAGAATTGTAGTGAAGACCAGTGACAGAAACAAAGAGCTTCAAGATTGACAGAACTACTAGATTGACAGATCTTCAGGATGAAATTTCCTGACTTAGGAGACTAGGTTGCATAACTTTTAAATATCCTTCCTTAAGTTGCTATTTACTAAGGAAGCCATTTATAGGAATTTAGCATTCATTTATTTTCACTGCTGCATTCTAGTCCCTGCCCATCTTTTTAATCTTCTGAATCCACCATGAAAACCCTTAATAATTTTGGATTAGGAATCTATATCCACCCTTAGCTCTGGAAACCTAAAGCAATCTCCTCTCACACCAAAGTAGCACATAGATTACAAAGATAAAATAAGGAGTGATCCCATATCTTAGCAGAAGGCAGGATACAACAATAATAAATAAATAAAAGTATAATGACATTTGCCCCATCTTGTCCTAGTTTGTTCATGATATATCAAGGGAGGGACTTGTCAACTGGTGAGACACATTCACCAAATTAAACTTAGCGTGGACTGTGGTAAATCAGAGACCTTTCTGCTGACCTGGGATCCACTCTTTGGGTACATCAGCACAGCCTGAAAAATATAAAACTATTATTAAACTTCTACAGCTTCATCCGCTGGTTTAGTTTTGTAATAAACTTTCATTATTAAAAGTAGTCAGGCCTTTCTTACTGATGCATGACTTCCTGTATTTACACTTATGTCACTTTTTAAAAATAAGTGCTGTAGATTTTGCTTCCTGTTTATTTTGTTGACCGACTGTAATTATTTTTACTGTTGCTCATATTTTGCCCATTTTTTTAGTTGATGTGAAATTGTATTTCACAAAACTCTTTACATATAAAAAGTAAAACAACAAATTTACGGGGGGGGGGGGTTTGGACAAAAGGCACCATTTAATCTTCAAGAAATAATGATCAATCAGTACTTAAGTGAAGAGTGATTCAGAAAATCTGTGAAAAAGTTGTCCCACAATTTTAAAAGCAGTTGAATTAGGAAGTCAGACATTGGCCTGAATGGAATCTAATATTGTGAGGTTGCTCCTTCTCAGATCATTCTCCACAACTGTCCTTTGCTCAATTTTCTTAGGAAAGCAATGCAAAAGGAGCTCCCCTCTTACAGATTTCTTTCTAAACTTTTTTTTTTTTTTTTTTAAATCCCATTTATATGCCGCCCTTCTCCGGAGACTCAGGGCGGCTTACAATTTGTTAAGCA
>JANHFR010002211.1:56298-66358 GCA_032468015.1 Mimophis mahfalensis | reverse complement strand
AATTCCCCAGCCAACATTACTGGCTGGGGAATTCTGGGAGTTGAAGTCTACGCATCTTCAAACGGCCAAGGTTGAGAAACACTGGCCTAAAAGATTGCTTACAAGATTTTGGATTTTTGGAAGACATCAGTACTTAATCACAAGTATACCTTTGTTCAGGAGAAACTGATGGAAGTCTGCCATCGAGTAACTGGATCTGCTATTAAAAAAGATAGGAGAAATTTAAGTAAACCAGTAACTTGTTTAATTAAAGTCTGCACCACTTTTTCTAGTCTAGGTACCTTCAAACGTACACATGCATACCTTGATCAAGAGGCAAAGCTCTAGTGATAGGAAATTGGTTACAGTTGAGTGAATGAGGTTTTTTTTTATGTCCTTAGTAGTTTTTCATAGAACCCCATCAAAACACAGTTTGAAAAAACCTGGTCTAAAATATTGGGAAGATTGGGGAAGGCGTTAAAGATATCACTTTGCTACCCTGCATAGTTCAGATCTGAACAGGAAGCAATCCTGAACTCTTGGAGAAGAAACAGAAAGGCCTCCTGTTATTGTATTTCTTAGCCAAATGGATGGTAAGGCCTCTAAGGATGCCCAATGCACACAGTCATTTTAGAATTTCCAATGGAATGTCTACATTTATACAGAATCCCACCAGCAAATACTCTTTAATCATATCTAGAAACATCTAACCTAGTTTTACTGGCTCATCATAAATGCTAAATATTACTGATTCACAAAATGGCTCTGCCAATAGAAGCATCTGTTTGTCTCCATGGTTTTAAAGAACATCAATTTCAATGCCGTAAAAGGCTTCTTCTGTTTCACTGGAAAATTGTTGTTGATAAAATGCAAACCCTAGGTCTGAAGGCACCTATCCCAAAGCCTTCCAAAATCTGCTACTGAATTATTGTTTTTAATGCAATAAAAGGAAAAGTATTATTTTTTTTGCAAATGTATTTTTACATTTAATTTCAGTGGGAATGATATTGAATGAAACTTTTGTCCTGGCTCCACCTACTTTTCTAGTGTGTTTTCCCAGCATATTATTCAAATCCAAGTACATTTCACAAAAAAATCATGCCTGCCTGCTCTGTTATAAGACAATACAGCTTTTTTAAATCTTAGTTATCAGAAAGTAAGATATAAAGTTCTACACACCTGTGGCCACACTGCACTGGGAGACAACTGCTGAGGCCTTTTGTTATTCAT
Source organism: Mimophis mahfalensis (assembly GCA_032468015.1). Classification (NCBI taxonomy): domain Eukaryota; kingdom Metazoa; phylum Chordata; class Lepidosauria; order Squamata; genus Mimophis; species Mimophis mahfalensis. Next base: position 65,149 of record JANHFR010002211.1, on the reverse strand, counting down.
CTGAATGCTTGTTGAAGGTCTAAGAGATTGTTGGGAGATTGTGCTGTCCACAGAATTCAGGCCTTGGGGTGCTGGATCTTCAGTCCCCCCTGCCATAGGGAGTCCCAGGTGCTCCTCCATCAATGCCTGAGTGTTACCATCACTCTGGTAATGATCAGGTTGACTGGCATCAGCAGGTGGCTGTTGCTGCTGCAGAACACTTTGTGGATACAAATGTTTGAAGGACTGCTGCTGATCTTGATAGAAATACGGAGGGACTGCTCCTAGCTGTATAAGTTGCATGGAATTACCTCGATCTTGGGAGTATTGCTGAGGTTCGTGCAGAGGCTTCTGGTTAGTATCCCTATGATAGGGAGGAAGTTGTGTTTGTATCTGCTGCTGCTGTTGTAATTGTTGCATCACAGGCTGGATCGGATAATACTGAGCTGTTTGCATCGGGCACTGCCTCTGTTGCTGCTGCTGAGGCTGCATCTCATGTACCAAGAGCCTGTGCTGTCCTTGATGGGGTTGCTGCTGCTGCTGCTGCAGATAGTATTGATCTTGCTGTAGCTGCGGTGGCAGCAAATGTTGAGAATGCATTTGCTGCAAGTGGGCCTGTCCCTGGTGCATGGCAGAGTGCATTGGAATGTGGGCAACATGCTGCTGGTTGTCATAATAAAAAGAAGGCTGGTGTTGCATTAACTGCACCTGCTGCTTTTGCTGTGTACTTCCAAATCCGGGATGAACTTGCTGTGGCATCTGCTGGTATCTCGGCAGTTGTTGTTGTTCCACAGCAGGTTTCTGAGACAGCAACTGTCGAAGTGCACTATCGCCAGCATTCTCCATCAATGGAGGCTGTGGATGAATGTGCTGAGACACATTGTTCACTTGGATTCTTAAGTTCTGGCTAGCAAACACCTGGGCAAAAGAATCTAATTTATGCAAAACTCCACTGGTAATTTTTTGTGATCTGAGGTCATTGCTTTGGGAACAGAGATGGTCAAAGCCATCAACCGGTTCGCTTGGAGGCATTGGGTTCCACATGACATGCTGACTGTTTCTCACTGGGAGGTGGTTTCCAGACACCAAATGGGCCCAGTCTGCTTGCCTGGGAGAATCCATCAGCCCAAGGCCTTTGGGCCCAACATTCAAAGATATGTTCTCCCTGGCATCGTGAGGGAATGAGGGGGAGAGAGGAGACTCTGGAGACGTTCCATAGTTGTGGTTTGCAGATGCCAGAGGACTCAAGTGCTGCTGCTGGTAATATACATTTTCGCTATTGTTAACTATGTGGTTTGTTTTATACGTCTGCTGATCCCCCATTTTCAGCACTTTTTCTGTCAGCAAGAACCATTTAAAACACAAACACTGTAGTCCTGAGAGAACTTAAAAATAAAACATGGCAAACCCGTTTTATTCTTTTGACCACTTGTTCTAGAGAACTGATATTTTTTTTAATGGATGATGAATTCCACTTCAGCCTGAAAAAAAGCCTTTACTGAAACCAAGTCATTTGTTGTGCTTTAGTTACCTGTAAAGGAAAAAGAAAGGAACATAACTATGGCCGTCCTATATCCCTTCGAAGACAACTGTTCAAAACTTTATCCCTATTTGGAAGTGCTGGGCTGCAGTGTCCAGTGAAAGGTTTGTCACATGACTGTTGGGGATAAAGATTCTGGCAGGTGAAGGGTTTTTTTTCCTTACAAGGATGAAAATATTTTGTTTTTATGTGTTTCTTAAGCCCTAAATATCAACTTCACAGTGTTCCCTAGTGAAAAATCTCAACAATAAATCTAATTTAGTGCTTAGTGGTTTGCCAATTCCATCGGTGCTCTATGACATAAAAGAGAAACCAGGGGTTATATAAAATCTATAGACCACGGGTGTCAAACTCACAGGGTCATGTTGCCGTCATGTGACATTTTTTGCTTTCATGGAGCTGGGGTGGCTGTGGCCTTTGTGTGATGCATCTGGTCTGGGGGCTGCCAGTTTGACACCCCTACTATAGACTATGTTGCCCACTAATTCAAAAGAATACATTCGTAGTTTATTATGTTCCTTGGTATACTTTGTTTCTGTTCTGTTTAAATAGCTTTAACAGCATGAAGCTTATACTGATGGAGGGCTTGGTTATTCACCGATCATAGCCCCAAAGCAGGCTTCTTTATAATCCCTAGAAACCAAGGCCCAAACTCTTGAGGGCAAACTTCAAGAAACAGTGGATCAGTTTCCTATTGATTTGAATGTGGGGGAGAGACTAAAGAAGAAAACAGCTCATCAGCCTTCTTTGAGAAATGACACGCCTCCTACCACCAAATGGCAAAGATTCCGGTTTTAGCCACTGCAGCCCTGACTTTTTTAATTTTTTTTTTTAATTTTTAATCCCATTTATATCCCGCCCTTCTCCGAAGACTCAGGGCGGCTTACAATGTATTTTAGCAACAGCCCTCATTCCATGCATATGCCTGCTCATTAGGGCTCTCGGCCCCCCTCCCCAGCGGCATTTTACAAAGTCAGCTTATTGCCCCCACAATCTGGGTCCTCATTTTACCTACCTCAAAAGGATGGAAGGCTGAGTCAACCCTGAGCCTGGTGGGAGTTGAACCTGCACTAATTGCAGGCAGCTGGTATTACTTTAAGAGGCATTAAATCCCTATACCACCACGGCTCACGGCTTGACTTGTTCAATATACGCACACCATGTTTACCCACACTGAGCTGAATCTTCAATATCAGCCAGAAAGCTGCCCTGTGATTAAACCTGGTTATATTGGCTATCTATTTAGTAACACATTTTAAAGTGTTACTGTTAACACTGCTTTGGATCCAAATCCACAACAGAAGTCACTGTATCTGTACAGCATTTTGAGAAGCAGTCCTGCCTCTGTTCTGAGAATAGCCACATAGCAAGAACACTTTCATGCATAGAAACAGAGCCTTATGGGATGCTCTACCAGAGGGAAGATTAGCTGACACTTTGTGGTCTATGCAGGGCTAGGCAAAGACACATAGAGATACACCATATTTACACACCATTCTAAAGAGCTAAGGATACAAAAGCTAAGGGAGAAATTAAAAGAGGAAAACATCCACTCCAGCAAGTGACACCCAAATAAAAAGGGATTAATATCAGATAAACAATCAAACAGAAAACAACACCCTAATCAAGGAAAACCCAAGGAGAAAATTAGACCCATCAACACTGACAAGCCAAAATATTATATATAAACAGGGAACAAACCTGCACCCACTAGTACCGATGAGGTAACCTAGTGGGATACTGAAAAGTCTGCAAGCCAACAACCAAGCTCAAGGAGCACCAAGAACCTCAAAGACCTTTTAATTTTACAGGCTTTCAAAAGGTTGAGTTAGTTTATTGTTTTGATCTGCTGATATTTTATACTGCTCTACATTAATGTTTTTATTATTAAATATTTAGGGTTCTTTTGCGGATTGGTCTAAAAAGTATATAGAAAAACAACTGTAAGCTACTTCGTAAGATTAATATATCAGACCTAAGTGGCACCCTAGAGGGCTGAATGGTTCAAAACTAATGCACAGTTCAGCTTGCCAAACACAATAGTACATAAAAGACAGACTGTTCATCCAACAGAATGTTCTTTTACAGTACCTTTGATGAAGAACTTTCTTACTCTTCTATTGGTGAAAGTCAATATTTGGCTTTCAAGATCAGGAACGCTGAAGAGTCATACTCCTGATTTCCTAAAATCACAACTTCTTTTCATGAAGTCCCTTGTCCCTCCCAGCTTGCACCTCCTTCCCACCCAGGAAACTCCTTAACCATCCAACACAGGAAATCTTCAACTAGATAACTTCAAGCAAGTTACCTAATTAATTATTCCATCAAAATGAAGTCATCTTCCATCCTGCACACCATACACAGCTGACCTTCTATCGCAATTATCTGTGTCTCTCCCAACCCATTTTCATCCAAAACACAGGAGACACCAAAGTCCAAACCTGGTTCTCACCTAGGTAATAAATAGCTCACGTTCCCCTCCCTGCCCACTTGGTGACATCTTCAGACTCAGGTGTGGGAATGGGGATGGATAGTTTCTCTCAGGAAATCAGTGCAGGTATATTCTAATGGCCACACTGTCCCAAGTCACAATCCAGGAACTGGGTAACAGGTTGCTCTACATTGGCCGCTAAAGCAGGCAAGTCAGAACAAAAACTCCCCCCTAACCATGTCAGACAGGAACAAATCCAAACTAAAGCAAGGCTTAATCCTAGCGGCCACCCTCCTGGACTGCCTATAATATATGTCATAACTTCCTGAGAGACCCAGTCTGCTTCATCTGCTGGTGAATTCAGGCTCTGGTTATCTGGTGAAAAGGCTATCAATAATACAAAACTAATCCAGATCCAGCAATCATTAAATGAGGAGGAACTATAATTATCCCAGGTATTGATTAAATCCAATATTCAGGTTACATATTCAGGTAAGCTAAATTAGATCTTTTTAAGTGATTTAAAGTGAGAAGCATTGGAGTCACCTCCACTCAACAGGGGAGTGGGCCAGTGTCAGCTTTCTGATGCCCTATTTCAGTTGCTAGATGTTAGGCTGCACCTGTCCTCAACCCATTATCCACAGCTGATTGAATGAAAACAATGCCATCATGAGAATTTTTTTCATTTCTCTGTTAACTGCAAGGCCAGATCTCTATCTGGGCAGAGTTTGCTTATAACAACTGTGTTGATACCCAAGCTTAGCTTTGACAGCCCTATTAGGTAGACCAGACCAAGAAATCAACTCTGCAGGATGTCTACAAATATTTTTACTGGAATTGATTATTATAATAGAATCTTTCAAGTCTGATTTTGCTGTGCAGTACCTTCTCCTCCTTCTTGTAATTCTGTGAATTAGGGAGGTGAGTGAGATGCTTCCAAATGTTATCTGGACATTCTGCACTTAAAAAGTGTTTCAGCTTCTGTTGCCTTGGCAACAGGTGTTTGTCAAAGTCATCTTTATTCTCTACAACTGCCACCCTTTAAAACTCCATCCATCCATCCAATTTGTCATCTGACTCCGAACATCTCTTACCATTCCTAACTTTGCCCATCTCAGAAACCTCCTTCAGAACAGTTATATTGGGTCAGGGTCCCCTCTATGCTCTGCTGCTTATCACTTCAGGAAAAGGCTCCCCCATCATTGTCAGATAGCACACTGACTTGGTGGCTCTTGGCCCTTTAATAAAAAATGAACAAACTAAAGACAGCGTGGGAACTAAAGAATGCCAATTCCCAACTGTGAACTCAGTATCAAGTCCCAAAACTGCAAAGCAAGGTCTAAAAAGTTGTAAGAAAAAACAGGAAGACAAGTGAGTTAAAAAGTGGATCATGCTCTCATTTTGAAGCTATCTAAGCAACTTCATTCTAGTCAGTAAAAATGATTCTTATTTAACCATGTATGAATATTTTTTGCAGAGTCTGACAATTAAAAAACCAAGAAAGATCAAAGGACCTAGAAATGTTTAGCCTTGAGGAGATTTGGGTGGCCATGACAGTAGTGTTCAAATATTTGAAAAAATATCACACAGAACAAGGTCAAGGTCTGTTTTCCATCATTGCACGGTAAAGGATGTTGATTAATAACATTTAACTTAAAAAACAACAGATTCCAATTTGAATGTTACAGAAAAACAAAATTAGCAGTGCAAGAGCAGCTGTTCCTTGACAGATGACATCTGTTGTCTCTCATCGCCACTGTCGGTCTGCAGCTGATAGCCTTTGTGAAGCCAGGTGGCTCCCTATCTGGTGGACTACATCCCCCAATGATGGAGGGGCCTGGGACAGCACCAAGTTCAGCCCCTGGGCTCTCCAGATGTTGCAGGGGAGATGTGCCATACCTGTCAGATTATCCCGGGTCCAACTCCTCCTCCTCTTCCAAACCGGGATCTGACAGGGCCATGACAGGTACTTGTGAGGTGGTAGCCTCACCTCTCTTGATGGACTGCACTGGACAGTGGCTACTTAGATTAGCGAGTGGAGTGAAACAACACTGGGAGCAAGGCATCTGTTTCCCTGCCTTGAATTCATCAACCTCTGTGCCTCTTTTGCAGTGAATCTTCTTTCCTGGCTATATGCTTGAACCTCATGCCTTGACCTCTGGATTTCACAGATTTTGCCTGTGCCTCATGGACTTGTTTTTGCCTCACAAAATGCCCTAGCCTTAGCTCTGCCTTGTGGACTTGTCCTGTCCTTGTCTTGTCCGTAAATCTGTGGATTTGTGTTGGGTTTGCTCCTGGACTGAACTGTGAACTCCTGTGAGGTTCTGTGGTTGTTGGTGTTTAGATTTCTGGGGAAGACTATTCGGGGCTTGGAAAGCCTCAAATAAAATCTTTACCCCACCTGTGATGTGTGCGTATGTGAGCAGGATCAGGCAAAGAGATAGTGGATTCTCTTTCACTGGCTGTTTTCTAGTGAAGGTCTAGACCAACTCACTGCAGCCAATTCGCCATGGGGCAACTTGCCACAGGACAATTCACCATGGGATAATTCAAGACAGGGACAAATGAATTGCAGAAGGCTTTGTCTTGCTTTATGTTTGAACCTTCTCAAGTTAGAAGTCCTTGAGGCTGAGGGGAGCTGTAATATGTCCCTCTCTTGAGTTATCCCACACTGAATTGTCAGCTGTGGTGAGTCGGCTCTAGTGAATTGTGCACTTCGATTAAATCAAAAGGGAAAATCAAGATAGGAAGTCTTTTTACAAGAGTAAACTCACTAATACTAATTAGGAAGATTAGGATTGGGTTTATGTATTAAATTGCCTCTAAAATTCACCAGATAATCTAGATTCAGGGGTTGGGAGGCAGACGAGACAACAATTCCCACAAAGAAGAAAATGCTCATATAATTCTGCCACAGATCCAAGATTCATTTTGTGATATATTTATTATTTTATTTAGACATATCTATATGATGCCTAATTATCAAATTCTAGATCTGAGCTTTGTTGCACCTTTGGGATAACCATGACTTGGATGACTGGGAATCTGCATAGATATAAATCTGGTGAAAAAGATATACGTTAAAAGAGTTCCTACATACTGGAAGAATAGGGGTCCCACCTACAACTTCCAAGAAAACGTTCTCCATAGTCTAAGAATTTAGGCAGGAGAAGGTCTTCGCCAGCTTGCCAAAACATGGCAGTTGACAACAAGGGTATATTCAGAATGGTTTCTGCTGCTAATCTTAGGAAGAACCTTATGGGTTTGTAAGCAGAGAGATCATCCCTAAGATATTCAGGCCTTAAGCTTTCAGAGCCTTTAATATAATACCTTGAATTATTCTTAGTAAACAACTGGCAACCTACACCGAATTTTCACTATAATACTCTGAACTGCAACATTTTATAACAAGTTCATCTTCAAGAGTTTTTTTTCTCCCAAGGACATCTCTATACAGCATTGTAATCATCAGAATAGGATGTTGCTAAAGGGTGGATAATTATCACCAAATGTGGCTAGATCAAGAAGGAACACAGCTAGCCCACAGAAGCTATGAAAGCACTCCTTGCTGTCGTTTGTGAATCCAATGTCAGCTAACCAATCAATAGTTTTCCCATTCAGGGTCTATATGCTGTTCTTAAACTGATTTTAAAACAGGCATCAAGGAAATAATAAAAGGAAGAACTTCAAACATGTATTTTACCCAGGCCTTTGGCAAGGGAAAGTGAGACACCTTGCTTTCAACATTCTTGGCATCTTCATCTGTATTTTTAACTGATTTTACTGTAATTTCTTTGATTGCTGTAAGCCAGCCAGAGTTGTTGGAGTTATTATAACATAATAATAGAAGAGAAAAGACTGGGGAAGATGAATAAAATACAAAGACTTGCAAATAGAAATGGAAGGACTGGCAAAAAAAGCAAAGGTAGCAACAATAGCAATAGCACTTAAGACTTATATACCACTTCACAATGTTTTACAGCCCGCCCTAAGAGTCAGCATATTGCCCCCAACAATCTGGTTCCTCATTTTACCCACCTCAGACAGATGGAAGGCTGAGTCAATTTGGAACCTGGTAGGATTTGAACTGGCAAATTTCAGGCAGCCAGCAGGCAGCAGAAGTAACCTGTAATATTGCATTCTAACCACCATGCCACCAGGGCTCATAATAACAACAGTGATAAACAAGCGCCTTGAATGCAATCCCAAAATATATGACGCATCTCCTGAACACCACTGGTGACAAAATTCCCATTACTCGATTGCAAAAGGCAGCTTTAGTCAGAACAGCTTACATCCTGCAATGATATCTGTAACACCATCAAACATCCATATCTCTCTACCCCAGGTCCTTGGGAAGGACTTGATAAGTGGTCAAAAATGCCAAATTTAGTTTGAACATCTGGCTGATTATGCAATCAACTGTAACAATAACAACAATTGTTGCCTAAATAAAAATCAGTGTAAGAAGCTTAAAAACATTTTATTAAAAAGAGTAACAATGTTTAAAATGTGATTGGTTTAGAGAAGCACAAAAAGATCCAAAGACAATAGAGTATTTTAAATATAATTTCTATTTATTAACATTTTTGAGGATTATCCTGTTCAGTAAAAGCATGATGAAACCAAAATGGGGAGGCGGGGGATATAAAGAAATTAACATGTTATCAGATTCTTTATAGTTCAGCATTAAGTGTTAAGAGTCTTTACAGTGGTTCTCCTCCTTTCTCTCGGGCTGTGTGCAGTGGGTGTTGGCAGGGGGGCAAAGATCGGCCCCGAGGCCTCTCCTTTGTGGAGTGCCTCAGGGGTCGGTTCTCTCGCCCCTGTGTTCAACATCTACATGAAGCCGCTGGGCGAGATCATTCGTGGTTTGGGGGTGGGGTATCATCAGTATGCTGATG
>JANHFR010002207.1:101238-111440 GCA_032468015.1 Mimophis mahfalensis | reverse complement strand
TGTGGCTCCGAGTGCTATTAGTTTGATTGATTTTGGTATGGTTGTTATTGTTGTGTTTTGTAGGGTTGACAGTTTTGGTGTTGGTTCAAGCTACCTGCTCCCCAAACCATTGCACTGGCTGGTCCCTCGTTTCTCAGCTCCTGTCCTATAGAAGTTAGGTTCCCCACCTTCTTGATTGGAAATCCATAGCTGGCTTCCCCACCAATCCAGCTCCGTTTACTGGAGCCAAGACCTATTGGTCTAGGGAGGCAGACATCAGCCATCTCTCTCCTTAGCCTGGGCGGCTCGTTTAAGCTTGCTGGTCTCCAAAAGACAGAAGGGTGATTGGAGATGGCAGCTTTGCTCTTTGGCCTGCCTGGCCAGTGGAATTGCTTCTCTTGGGGAGCAGGGGAAGAGGCTCAGTCATTGTGAGTTGGTGCCAGGATGCAGTGGAATTCTTGTAGATGTTTCCAGGGCTTTCCTAGATTTGGGCTCAGGTTCCTTTTGTGATGCCCTCCTAGCTCTTGGCTTTAGAAGATGCCCAGGAAAAGCGTGTGGCTGAAATTGGATATTAAAAGTGAGGTCCGTGTGTTTTATAAAAGGCTCTCACAATCATTCAAATATTAACACACACACCCTGTTTTTTTGCATAAGTTGGGTGGCCTGCAACTCTTTTGGAACTCTTGCCACCCAGCCAAGGGTGGGAGGGGGGTGGGGAGAGAATTCAAAGATGGAGGAAAGGAACAAAGATGGAGTTAGGCATGAAACGATGGAGATGGTGATGACGTTGGAGATCACAGGTCAGGTGCCATTTTTTTGAAGAACAAAGCAGGAGAGAGCTGAACCAATGGGGGGAGAGGTGGCATTGCAAGGTGTTGTTGGTCAAACGACAATAAACTGTTTATCTTGGCTGGCATGTTTACATTTGTCCTATTGAGGATGCTGTTTCATCTATTCGGTTGCTACCAGACATTTTTCCTACACACAGCCTAGGAGCAACCTGTGGAACCTGTTGTCACAGGATCCTGTCAGTGGGACGTTAAGCTGATCTTTAAAAAATGAGGGAGGAAGAGAGGGAGGGAGGGAGGGAGAGAGGTAGGGGACTGTGTTCAAGGGTTGATGGAGGGTAGGATCAGCCAAGAAGCTTAGGTAGCGGAGGCAAGCCATCTGTTAAATTGTGAGTGTCAGGGAGAAGATAAAATCATATCATAATTACCACTGTGATTTCCTCTGGAAACTGTTTTCAGGATGTGTGTGTGGGAATCCCTAAGGAGATACTAGCTTATGTTGAAGGATGTGTGAATTCTTTCTATTCTCACCACTTGTTTCTTTTGAGGGTGGGTATCTGGATAAGGCCCAGTGGCATCACACAAATGTTGGGTGCAGGGTACATCTTTTGTGCAACCTCGCCAGCAGTCAGCGGCTGTGAGTCACCCATGTGTTTCTGCCCCCTTTTTTCCTAGGACTGGAAATGGAGCCTCTTCCCCGCCCCCAGTGGCCCCCCATTGCAATGGGCGGGGGGAGCTGAAGCCATGTTTCTCTTGTTGAATTCTGGAGACTAGGCTCAGATGGATCGTTGATCTGGTCCAGGCTAATGGTGACTCTGACTTTTGAGTAATTCTGTGTCTGTGAATATTTGCATTTGGGACTCCACATTGCTAGATGTGAAGTGCCTGAGAACATGTATTTGTGAGCTTTTGTACCTGGAGGCTGGCAATCCACCTGTGATGTTGCTCATGTCTTTGTGAAACAGGTGTGTCCTTGAGGCAGTTCCATGTGTGTCTCTCTTAATGTGTTGGTGATCTTCTTGGCTTCTGTAACTGGGACACTGTGGACTATGTCTCCTTACCGTTGGCTGTACCAAAGTGTGCTTGTGGCTATGCGTTTAAATTGGGCCTGAATTACTCCTTGGGTGCAGGCCTGTGTCTTGCACATGGTTTGTTCCTTTCCTCTGACTGTGTATATCTGTGGGCTACTGACAGTTTGGCTCTCTGGTTATCTGCTTCAGTGATTGAATCCTTTCTTCACTGTATGTGATTTTTCTACTATAAGTGTTTCCAGCATTAAGAGCTATCTCAATTCAAGCTGGGTGTCTTGTTTATGTGCAATGGTTTCTCTTACTACAATGTGTATCAAGGCAGGTAGGATCCTTCCTGATCCCCTGTATAATCATGCAAAGGTTGGCTGCAGATTTAGCTTAAGCCCTTTTCCCCCATACATTATACCCCTCTTAGTCAAACTTGGGGTCTCCAGATGCCAGATTTCAAAATCTAGCTGGCCAGCCCATCTGGAAAGTCTGAGGGACACTTAAGCAGTCTTCAGCAGTTTCCCTTGTATAACACAGTGTGAGTAATCTAGGCAGAGGGCACCTTCCTTGATATAGTGTCCACCTGAAATACTAAAGGATGATTATGTTGGATGTGAGTGACCAGAACTGCAACCGAACAGAACTGGAGAACTTCATGTGGAAGGACCTGAGGGAAGGAAGATGGCAGCTTCTGTTGGTTCTGCTGATTTTTACACTGAATAATTTTCTTTCCCACCAGAGAAAGAGCCACGGTGAGGTTGTCCCATGCTCCCAATGTACAACTGCCATCTCTTCCCTTGTGATTTGTGGTGCTTTTCCCACCGGTTGTTACTTTCATCCCTTAAGAGAAGGTGTTGACCAGGGTAGAAGTGTCTTAGTAACATACCTAATTTGGTGTGGTCAGTAAGAGATTCCAACATATCCAGTTTACTGGGTTACATTAATACACACAAGCTTTGGTGTTTTTATGGCCACGCTAAAATAGTACAAGAGTTTCTGTGCACCCAGCAGGTATGGAATAAAGAAACTAAATAATAACAACTATAGTTACTGCCAACTCTGTGGTGATAACCCCAGGCTTCTATCACGGTTCTCCCAAATATACCCTCCAAGTCGACCCATTTGTCTAGGTAATCTCTCTTTCCTCAAAGCCCCCCATTAGTATATACTTACTTATTTCTCCATTGAGTACTATATTTTTATGTTAGTTTTCATCAACTATATTTCTTAAGAACATAGTATTATCTTTTTGATTAGTAACATGTACACACTTATTATGTGTTGAGTGGAAAATATCCATAAATTTTCTTTTCCACTTTGCCCAGTCAATCCACATTATGAAGAATATGCATAAAGCAACAACCTGAACTACAGGGTTTGTACGTTGTCTAATCAGTGTGCAAAGTCTTCAGGTTGACTGGGGATTAGGCATATTTGCCCCACTTAGAAAATAGACACTGCTATCGGTTAAGTGTGGATAGTCCATATTTTCTAACCCCCCTTTATGCATATTGATGGGCTGGTATACCCAGATCTGTTTGTACAATTAAGTTGTTATTTACAGTGTTTGGGGAATGTGCACAGTGGCTAGAATTTATCATGTACATTTTCCCCCTTTTTAACCACATATTTGGAAGATAGATGCTTTGTCAGTAGAGTTCTGATTTATATCTACATATTTTTCCCCACGGTCACTAGAGAATTTTAGAGGAATGATTTCTGATTGTTCCTGCTCGGAAAAGCTGCACTTTCTTTAGCCTGACCTATACTGTATTCTTGTATCCGTCCTGCAGAACACACACAGAATTTATATTGGGACTTTGGGATGCTATGCCGGGCTCTCAAGTGTTCTGTGTGTAACCTTGTAAGAAGATGTGGTTATCCACGGTATGTGCACTGACATAACAATGCCTGTGTTGTGTTTGTGTAGCCTTTCAGCCTATAGCTAGTCATATTTTGGTCTTTATAGAAGGATGCACACGCCCGCACAGGCTAGTTTAAATATTTGTACTCCCCCTTATTGTACGAACAGTTCATAAATGCCATCACAATGCCTTCTTTCTTGCTCACTGCACTTACACAAAAACCTAGCTGCATCTAAGTCCGACTCTTCCCCCTGCATCTTCTGTGCAAATGAACATTGCAAACTGCCGTCGGAGAGACTCGGGATGCAGGAATGAGAGCGAGACACATTGAAGCTCAGCACATCTGCAGGGCATGAGGTGGCCGAAGGCTGCTCAGCGAAAACCGCGTTGGCATGTGCATGTTGCAACCGTTCCGAAACCCACTGCCATAAATCTTGGTTTATGAGACAGGGCTCTCTTTACCTGCTTGGCATAAGATCCACGGTGATGCTGAATCTTCCTTCAGCTGGACTTATAGATCTCTGGTGGCCCTCCCTACGTTGCTACTTCTTCCCCTGAACCATTTTTCTGGTGTGCACATGGTCTCTGTGTCTGTCCCCCCCCCCACACCTTCTCTCATTTATCTCTCACAGCCATCAACCCCCCACCTGTTCCTCCAAGCAGAAACCTGGAACGATTGCCAATCCTCCCCCTTCCTCCAGAGGTTCCCATTACCAAAACAAGCCACTAATGGACACTTATGGAAAGGTCTCCCCCCTCACACAAGGGGAGAGCAGAGAAGGCAGCGGCAGGGGGACGCGGTCAAAATTACCAGCCACAGCTGTCCGAGTGAAAGTGGCCACCTGGGGTCTGGGTTCCAGGAAACAGGCAGAGATCAAAACAGGTGGAAAAGGGCCTTGCTGAGGGGGAGAGATGAAAGCAGCAATTTGGGTAGAGGTCTTGTTTTACCTCTGCATGGAGCCAGTGCTAGAAGATTGGAGCAACTGAGAGCACTAAAGTTGGCAGATGATTTGAGGACTGCTAGTTTCAGCTTGATCTGGTCTCACCCAGAACTCAGCAGCCCCTGCACACTCCTCTAGAGCATGTGTATAGCTTCCTATCCACGGTTCTGAGCAACTGCAGCATGCACCCCATCTAGAATTAGGGGGCAAGGAATTGTGGGCTGGGAGTATCTCTTTTCCCAAACAAATTTAAGAAGGCTTTATTTTATTTTTGGTTTTAATGAGAGGAAGCTGGGCTGAAATCTCATTTTATTGCTATCGTCCCTGCCCCAGCCTCTAGCAGCTTCATCTCACAGGTTAGTGAAGTCTACAGAAATGCACCTTACTGATGCCAATCACTATCTCCATCTTCCAGAGTCAAGACTAAATAATTATGCGGCTAAAAGGTAGGAAAACAAGCGACTTCTATACTTGCGAACAAAAATTTAAAAGCGGGAAGGAGGGGGAGATGGAAAAAGCAGGACCCAGAGATATGGATCTAGCAAACTAAAATAATGAGGCATCAGCAGAGATTCTGTGCTCAAAAGTCTGGAGCGTGTGAGCGTGTATATGCTTGTAAATTAATTACCAGCAGTGGAGAGTCTGGGAGTGTCACTTGATGGGATTAAGGGTTTGTGGAAGGTGTGAAATTGAGACACAAAACTCTGGACCCCTCATCTCTTGTCCGGCCCTGGGACCCGAAAATTGGCTCCCCTTGGGTAGTATCTGCTCCCCTTCTAATTCTTTCCCTTTGCAGGCTGTCCCCCCCCTTCCCCCTTCTCTCCCCAAACCTGCAACGATCTGGGGGATTTTATTCCTTCAAGCTTTGGCAGGTGGAAATGAAAACTGCCGGCTTTGATTAAACCTCTCTGAAGCTTGTGTGCCTCATCCAGGCAGTGTGGCTGAAAGAGGAGCCAAGTTTGATGATCCTAGGCTGACCTCCCCCCAGCCCCTTTAATGATGCCCCCTGAAATGGGGGCATCTCCCAACTATCAAGGCAGATCCACAGGACCAAGGCTAGATGGGTGGTGATTTAGGAAAAGGGGAATAATTTGAGATGGCTAAATTGAGATCTCTAAATTCAGAGAAAAGACAGTTATCCACATTTATTGGACTAGAAACCCCTTATAGACTTTTTGTGTGAAAGATGAATTTCTGATGCGTGATTTTGATGATCAGATAGAAGAGACTTTAAAAAGGAGACAGTTATGTTGTAACCATAGAGTAAGAAGTAAATTTATAATTGTACTTATAACTGCCATAAAGAAGCTCGGAAGCTATTTCTTTGTAGCTGCTTTCTTTTCTTTTTTCTTTCTTTCCTTATTTCTTTTCCTTTACTTTTTTTCTTTCTTCTTGCACCTTTAGCTTTCTGTTTGACATCTGCCTCTTCTTTTTTCCTTTTTCTCACTTTATATTAGTTTGTATCTTTTAAAAAAGATATTTAATAAATTAATAAAATTATATGTAAAAAGGGAATAAAATTATCGATAATGATGAAAAAAGCAGATAGAATATTTGTCAAAACAGCTGGCCAGAGATGCAGAGCAGCTACAGGAAACCTCTTCTGTATTCAACATAGACCAAACAGGTGGCATTCTCTGCCCTTGTAGATGAAAGCAATACAGTTAGAAGGTTTAAAAAGAGATTTTTTTTTTAAACCTTCCATAGGAGAGATGTCTGTCTGTAATTATAAGGATGGGTGGGTGAAATGGAGATCCCATGTTCAGAAATGGTGTATCACTGAATATAATGTATTGTGTAAGGCAAACAGAAGAAGTGGATAGAAAAACACCTGGTTTTTGGATCCTAAACTTTGACTTAAGGCAATAAATACTATAGTCCTCTCTGGCTAAGACATTCACAGAGGGGATCAAAAGAACTTCTAATCATCCCAATGGAGATTACAAGATTTATAATCTGGTTACTGAATTTACCCACATTCTGGGTTCATCAATACACTGGATCATGATAACTAATCCAGAGAGATGCCTTTGTGCATGAGGTTCTCAGTTATCAATAAATTGGATGCACACAGACATACATCCACCTAACTAAGGTTAAAATTAATTAGTTTGTTTGCTTGATTGATTATATGCCATCCAGCGGATGTCGGCTTGAGCAATCACATAGATAGATTTTCTTCATGACAGTCTGTCCCAAGCCTGGTTCTTCAGGTCCTCCAATGGTGCACCCATTGCTTTTCTAATGAGTTCATCCATCTTGCTGCTGGTCATTCTCTTCTTTTTTCCTTCTACCTTTCTCAGCAATAAAGCCTTCTCCAGAGAGTTACATAATGTGTCCAAAATAGGATAACTTGAATTTGGTCATTTTTGCCTTGAGTGACAACTCTGGGTTGTTCAATGATCCATTTTTTGTTTTGCTTTTTGTATTCTCAGAAATCTTCTCTAATACCAAAGTTCAAAAGTGTCAGTACTCTTCCTAAACTAACTAGAGTTAAGCACACCATATTTCAGTTGATCTTGTATGAACAGATGAACCTGGATTCCCACAACCTTAGCCCAAAACAGAGTTTTGGAGTTCAGTGGGGCTCATAAGCGGATCATGTTCAGCTTGAATTCCGATGCCCTATATGTCATTAGCACAACAAGGTTACTCTTCAGTTAAGTTTATTGAATTTATATGCTGCCCTTCTCCAGAAGGACTCAGGGCAGCTCCCAACAAATTAAAAACACAGAATATAGAATTTAAAAAGAAAATTAAACCAACAATTCAATAAACAGTATACTAGCTGACCCCACAGATTCCTATGCTTTCCTCGCCTCACTTCCCAACTTCATTTGGGATTTGCTTTCAACCCAACCTAAGGAACAGGTAGTCCTCGAGTTACGACCACAACTGAGCCCAAAATTTATGTTGCTAAGTGAAAGATTTGTAAAGTGAGTTTCCCCCCCTTTTACAACTTTTTTGGCCACATTTGTTAAGTGAATCACCGTGTCAACAACAGGTCCCTGGCTATGAGCAATACCGCAGTTGTTAAATTAGTAACACTGTTAAGCGAATCTGGTTTTCCCATTGACTTTGCTTGTCAGAAGGTCACAGAAGGGGATCACATGACCCCAGGACACTGTGGCTGTCATAAATATGAGTCAGTTGTCAAGCATTTGAATGTAAATCATGTGACTATGGGGTCATAAGTATGAAAAATAGCTGTGAGTCACTTTTTTCAGTGCTGTTGTAACTTTGAACGGTCACTGAGTGAACTGTTGTAAGTCAAGGACTACCTATACTAAGAACAGTGTTTTGGTCTCTCTGCTTTGGTCGCCAAGGCCTGTAGACTAAGTCCTATTACTGATGCAGATGGAGGCAGGTGTGTTCTGGTTTTCTTAACTCATCTTTGGTAGCTTTAGCCCTTCTGATTCTACCAGTGAAATATACAGACTCATCCTTCCAGTGTATTTCAGTTGTATAATGTAACCCTTGGCTTGGAAGGGGACATAAGACCATCTGGTGCTCATTCCAGGCATTCAGATTAACGCAACGAAAAGCATCCAGACAGGTGGCTGTCTAGCCCAGTGTTTTTCCTCAAACTTGGCAGTTTTAAGATCTGTGGATTTCAACTCTTCTATACTGACTGGGGAATTATGGGAGTTGTAGTCCACATATCTTAAAGTTCCTAAGTTTGAAAAACTCTGGGATATCCTTATTGAAGATGTCAAATGAAAAGGAGTCCATCTTCCTCTTTGGGGTGTTGGATCATGCCCCAACTACAGGTAGTCCTCAACTTGTGACGACAGCTGAGCCCAACATTTCTCTTGCTAAGCAAGAGAGTTGTGAATTTTGCCCCATTTTATGACCTTTCTTGACCACGGTTGTTAAATGAATCACTATTGTTCAGTAACATGGTTGTCACAAAAAGTGATCACAAGATCCTGGGACACTGCAATCGTCATAAATATGAGTCAGTTGCCAAGCATCTGTCATGTCACCCTAAGGATGTTGTCATAAGTCACTTTTTCCAGTGCCACTGTAACTTTGAGCTGCCAGTAAACGAACTGTTGTAAATCTGAGGACTACTTGTATTCTTACTATTGGGAAGTTTTTCCACCACCACCCCTAACGTCCATTTGGCATTGATCTTCCTGTGTCTTCAGTCCCTTATTCTGTATTCATCATTGCAGGGCGAGGGAGAATTGAGATGGATGAGTGGGGAATAGCTCAGAAAATGGAGTGGAATTTCTGTACTGTACATGTTGCAATTCAATTCCTGGTCTGAACCAGAAACCAGAAAGAGTCCATAGTACTTTTCAGGCTCACAAATTTTATTAAAGCGCATAAACTCAGTGGAGGCTCACGAAAGCTTATGCCCTTTAATAATCTCTGTTAGCCTGAATACGTGCAGCAGACTCCTGATTTTTGACTATCACAAACTCACACAACCGTCCTCCTACATGGTCTAAACCAGGATATTTTTGGGTTAAAAGAAAAGGTAATTCAGAATGCTCGGGCCAGGTATTTTAGATGAATGGCAATGACCTTTCGAATTCCACCCGCCTGTGCCTTCAAGTGATGAAGTGCCTCCTTTATAACCCTTAGTATTTTGGCAACGTTTATGGTTCTTGCTGCAGTGTTAACTAACAGCATATTAGTTTTGCCAAACACAACAAAGCCACACCCTGTCAAGAAGGGTCTGCAGAAACCCACCTGAAGAATTCCTAGGTTTGCAGATGCCCCCAGGGGGAGGCACATGCCCTACTGAGGACCCACCCCCGGGAATGGCTGTTCCCCATATGAGAATCAGTTCCAGGGTGGGTCAAGTCAAGTTCCTGCACCCTCAGTGACCTGCCTCTTTTAATCCCAGGTGTACGCCATCGGCCTGGCCTGGGTGCCAGGCGGAGAGCCCCTGTGCCCAGACAGGTGGCATTCACCTAGCCATGTCTTACACCTTGAGACCGTGTTCGTTTTTGCGTTCCTCCAACTGAGACACGCGCAGAAATACAAAGCAAGGAAAGGGACAAAAACACAGCACGACTTGGGGCCCGAGGGGAGGAAAAGAAAAGGCAGGGAAAAGAAATCAATATCTCCAGTAGGAAGTAAAGAGAGAAGAGGGAGGGGAGAGAGAAGGAAAAAGAGAAAGAAAGCTCCTGAGAGATGGGGGAAAGAGGCAGAGACGAGGGAAGTGGGAAACAGAGATTGAGAATAACGGAGCAAGAATGTGTAAGATCT
This sequence comes from Mimophis mahfalensis, assembly GCA_032468015.1. Taxonomy (NCBI): domain Eukaryota; kingdom Metazoa; phylum Chordata; class Lepidosauria; order Squamata; genus Mimophis; species Mimophis mahfalensis. The sequence goes on along the minus strand of JANHFR010002207.1, from coordinate 101,625 downwards.
CTTGAAGAACTGAGAAATCCATGCAAACGTGAGTGTAAATACAGACCTTAGCAATTCCAGCTTCCCTTTCATTTTTTTGCTGGAACTCCTCTAAGCAGATGGCAGGCTAAATCCAGATCGAACGTGATTTTCCTCCCCCCCCCCCCGAATTTTTAACTGGCTCTTCCTCAGAGGTTGCCAGTTGAAGGCACATGTTTTCTTCCTTGATCTCACAAAGATTTGGAGGGGTAGGATTAAGGGAGAGGCAGACCAGTCAGTCTCCCCAAGGAACCCTGGCCTTCTTCAGCCTTCTTCTCCAAGCTGTCTGACACTATCACAGTCCTGCATCTCACACATTTAAGAAGTTCAAGGAGACTTGGAATATTTTGTAGCATGATGAAGAATTAT
>JANHFR010002205.1:65132-78965 GCA_032468015.1 Mimophis mahfalensis | reverse complement strand
CCCTGGCTTTTCTCCTCTTTGCTGGCCGCCTTCAATTTTCACCACCAACCACCCTGGCAAACCGGGGAAAACCGTCCATAGTGCCATAAACGAAGCCGGAGTAATTTATTCTGAAAGGAAGGCACCCTCTCAATATTGGGTTGTATTTTCCGCATTCAAAGTAGGATTAGCTAAAGTCCTCGGCAGATGGCAGGACTCAAGGTAACCAGGCTGTGTTCCATCCGAGTCTAATTCTTTCAGACATAATTTTCCACCGCTGTGTCTTGGAGTATGGAAATGGGCTGTAGAGCTTCTTAGTGGCTTCTCCCCTCGGCCTTTCAAACATCTCGGATCTGCTCAAAATTGCCTGCGGAATACGATAATTAAAGTGGAAATGCCTCTGCTGGATGGGTCATAAAAATCTTTTTGTTTCTCAGTGGTAATTATAAGAAGGTCTCATGGCAAGAGAAAAACAAACAACCTCATCCAGAAAGTCTTTCTGCTCCAAGGAATTGCGTGGCGGTTGGAAATGTGTGCCCAGGAGTTCCTCTCAGGTGATGTGTGCACACTGGGAGGTGCACCCACATAATAATAGTCATGAATAGAGTTTCCTTAAGTAGCTTTAAACAATGCGTGTTTACAAAGGCGATGAGGAAAATGCCTTTCTTTGGAAGCTGGCCAGGGGAACCAAGTTTGGCCACCTTCCTAAAGTTGTCAGGATTGATTCTTCAGGATTGTGGAGGATTGGTGGGGAGAGACTCATTCTATAGAATTGGGGCCCCAATGGAGTCATGTTGCTTCCAGGGTCTCCTTCGGCATCCCAGGAAAAAAAAAGGTCTGGAAGGTAGACCCCAAATTGTGGGAGACTTTATGAACAGGAGGGTTATCAGATAGAAAAAGAGCAACATTACCGAAATCACACTGAGCAGCAGGTTGTTGAAAACAGGCTCCAACACCCATATGTGGTGAGGCTGACATGGAAAAAAAGATAATTTAAGTTGGCTTGGGTTTGCTGGAAAGGGTTTTTTCCCCCTTGTAATTCTTGTGGGTATATTTTTGTAGTGTTTCAGGAAGAGAACTCCTGGCATTCTTCTCAGTTATGACAGGAAGTAGAGCAGCTAATCGGAAAAAATCTGTATGCTTCTTTCAGTTGTGTTTTTCTGGCAAATGATTAATGCTTCTCGAGGAAAAATGCATGAACAGCTTAAATAACCTGCTCGTATGGTTATCCTGGGATATATCGATTAAAGCAATTGTTTTTAGTTTTCCCAAGGCTGATTGGCTTGCTGTGATGGAAGACTGACGCATGATCCCACATCCTGGGATACAGGAAGAGCAAAGCTCCCCAGGCCGTCTCCAGATGGCTTTTGTTGCCCATCCATGCAAGTCTTCCAGCCATCCCCATCACCTAATTGCTTTAAATTTCAGCCTCGGTCTTCCTGCCCAGCACCATGAGCCTGGATGGTGCTGCATAAGTGGTAACTTACTCATTGGAGCAAGAGTTAATTCACCCATTGAGCCATGTGGACGGAGCTCCGAAGGAATGCGGAGGCCAGTCCAACCAGTTCAACCAGTGAGTTCCTTCAGAGTCATCCAGGCAGAGACCGTCTCTTCAGCAGCGAGCTCTGTGCATCTTCTCAGATGGCGGTTGAGGCTGTTCTAAGACAAATATGGCGTTGATTTGGGCTTAGAAACTGGCCAGCCAGATAGCCTTGTGGATCCTGGAACAGCACCGTGTCTGGCAAAACAAAAGTGAATTGCTGGAGATTAAATGCTGGAGATTAAATGTGCTAGAAGGGTGGCCCCTTCTGTCTTGAAGAATCTTTTAAGGCGGAGAGAAAGGCGAAGAGACGGGGGAGAACAAAGAAAGGCCTGTGTGTTGACCCAAGCAACGACTCCTGCTCTCCTGCGAGAGGAGAGATCCTCAGCTGGGTGGCTAAGCAGGTTGGGCCTCCTTTATTTAACGTGAACCAGTGAAGACAGACGTTATGGGAAATTGCCGCTCCTGTCCTGTTCCTGAGGTTCCTGGGAGTAGAATATGACAAGAAGAGTTGCAAAGGGCAGCTTAGGGCGAGGCTTGGAGAGCGTAGCTGGGAGAACTTGGCTGCTCTTTCCCCCTGAGCTTTGGGGCTTCAGAGGCAGCTCTCCTGCGTCCTTCTGAACCGATCTCTTCCTGGAAATGCCAGTCCTGGAGTAGCGGTGGGGCCGGGGGGGGGGGGTGCGTGTAAGTTCCACCTAATTGAAGCTGATGAAAGCCAGCCTTGGTACCTGTGGTGTGTGTGTGGGGGAGGCGTTCACAACACTGATTTATCACCTTATATTAAGTTAATAGGTGTGGCTGAAGAGTTCTGCAGAGTGGGGGTGTGGGAAACCAGGGCTGCTTTTAAGGAAATCGGTTCCTTGTTCTGCAGTCAGCTGGGGGAGGTCAGGTTTCTCGGCTTCGGGGACTGGGAACAGGAGAAAAGTGGAGCAGAAGGCGAGACCCGTGAAGCTGGTTCCATAGTCCACCTTGGAGGGCGGGGGGCTGCTGTGGGGGTTGGCTTCCACTGCCATATAACAGGGCCGGTGCCAGCGTCTGAAGGCCCTGAGGAGGAGCAGCTCTCGGCAGAATCTCAGGCCAAAGGTCGGCAGAGCGTGCCAGGCAAGGTGCGGTGGAACAGGTCTGGGCAGGCCGCTGCCAGTCCTTTGCAGGGGTGCCACTGCTTACCGCCTCAGGTGGAGCATGTCCTGTGGGTACGGTTGCTGGTAAGGAGAAGGCAGCCCCAGCCCAGGAAAGGCAGGCCCAGTGCTGGGGTACCTGGCCCAGAAGGTGGCTGGGTGGGTGGCTTGCTGGCTGCCTTCTGGTAGGGCTGAGGTGCCGCTCGGAGGGAGCAGTCTGCCCTTAGGTTGGCAGTGGGCCAAGGTTCCCTCGGGCGCGTCCATGGGCACCGAGGGGTGCTTGTGCAGAAGGGCAGGCTCTCCTGCACGGATCCCTCTGAAGCGTGCCAGGCGGCTGCAGGGAGGAGTGGGCCTGGTGCCCCTGGAGATCATCAAGGCTTCATGTTTGGCGCAGAATAAATTGGAACCCGTGACCCTACAGGGCGGGTTTTGAGGGCAGAAAAAGGACTGTAAAACCAGTTGCTCACTTAGCACCACTGATAACTGGTTGTTGGGGGTGGGGGGTGGGGGGGCAAGGGAGGACCTGCCTTGCTGGGAAGCGGCTGTGCTTGCCCCTTGGCCAGGCTGCTGAGTGAGGCGGGAGGTTGGCATGTTTGGCTTGGACAGCTTTGCCGAGTTGCAGCCCTCCTTGGTGGGCAACAGGCTGGGGAAGGGCCACAGGGGAGCCACAGGGGAGGAAGCCTGGCTTTCCTGGGCTGGGGGAGTGGGGCCTCCCGGCCTGTGGGGCTCTCCTGCTCGGTCGCAACCCCCTGCAGCTCGCCCGGTTCTCCCCTGTGCCGGGTGCCAGGAATTGTGGGCTGTCTGCAAGAGCTCTTTGTTTGGCTACCCAGAGATGCTGCCAGTCCTGTGCCAGCTTGCCTGCCCCTCCCCGCCCGTGGCTCCACGCTGGAACAAGCAGCCTGGGAAACGGCTGGTGCTTAGAGTCTCTGGGGCAGCCGGCGCCCCTCCTCTGCCCCGACGTGCGTCTCTGAAACCGAGGGTCCTGTTCCTGGGCCCTGCTGGTCGGCAGCTGCGTTCTCCAGACAGCGCCAAGCACGAGGCCACGTTGCTTTAGCGGGCTTCGTACCAGAAACTCAGGAGGGGACTCCATTGCAAAGCATAACGCGCCTGGCCTTGTCTTCTCGGGCCGCCTGCAGCCGTGCACAGGCTGCAAACGTTATGCTTGCGTTCAGTTGGCTTTGGCCCTGAAAGAGCGGAGATCCAGAGGCAGGCCTGTCTCCTGCAGGGGCTGGCACGAGGGGCTCTTCGGCCAAGGGACCTGAACAAGATGCGCCCAGCTCTTTGCTGCCCTGGGAGGCCCCCTGGGCTTCTTTTGAGGAAGGGGCTCTTAGCCCCTCGGGAGGTTAGGAGCTCCTGGGTGACTGCTACCACTCCACTGCACTGGTGCCTGGGCAGAGAGCCATCATGGGCTGAGTCTCGGCCTTTGTTTCCTGATGCAACCCCCTCTGCTCCTGCTCAGCGCTTTGGACCGGAGGCGCCTTCCGCCGAGGCCATTGTGTCCTTCCAGAGAGCGGCCAGGGCTTGGCTTCCAGCTAGCTTTGGGCCAGGGTCTGCACAAGGGAGACCGGGGCGGGTGGGGGGAGAAAAGAGCCACCCTTGGCTATGGCCCTGCAGGCTGAGAGGGTCAGAGGGAGGCACCAGCTTTAAACTCAGCTTGAAGAAATCTTGGGAAGCAGGTGGGCTCAGGATCTGGGGATTCAGAGATCGCACGGGGCAGACACGAGGCCTCGCTCCCAGTGCGCAGGCAAGGGGGCAAGGAGGCTTTGGCTGGAGGGGAGCCCTATGGCATGATGGGCCAGCAGCCGTCTGGCCACCCAGAGGCCTCAGTGGACAGCCTGCCAGGCGGAATGAGGACGTCCAGGGGGTGAGTCAGCCTTGCTGTGGACCATGGGCTTTTTTCCTGCTGTCCTTGAGCCTGGCTTGCAGGTCGGCTCTCTTAACTTGCCCTGATCCCCCTTCTGATCGTGTGAGCAGCGTGGAGGTGGTGACATTGGAGGCTGCAGGACTCGATGGCTTTTGCCACAGCTGCAGGAGGGCAGAGCTGGAAGAACGGCCGTGGCCACATCCACTCGGCCTGGGCAGCCTCCCTGCCTTCAGATGGGTTCTTCTCAGCTGGAGGGACCAGGTGGGCCCAGTTCTGCCTGGGTAGCCCCTGGAGAGGAGGGAGCCGAGCGGGATCTCTCCCCCCCCCCCCCAGTATTTTATGCTGGGTTCCAGGAAGTTCTGCTTTTCTGCTTCTGAGCGGATGGCCTTTGGTTCCCCCGCTGTGGAGTGGTTAAGGCCTGCCGGTTACTGTAGAGCCCCTTAATTGCTCTGCCGTAATTTCAGGGTGAGGCCACAAGCCTGCCTGATTACAGAGACGGGTCTGCTCGTAATACACTCCACAAACCGCGGCTGCCTTTTGGTTAAAGCTCGAAAGACGTTTCCTGCCTAAGCCAGCAGACCATCTCCCGGCAGGGCCTTTCTGTTCCTGGGAGGCCGAGAGCGGCCCTCTGCCTCTGCTGACCAACCAGAGGGGTGTTTGCAAGGTTAGCGCACCTGGGAGCCTCTGGAAAAGTGCCCGGAAGCCCAGGTGGGTCAGGCAGGTGCACCGAGCCCCCTTTCCGAGCAGAGAGAGCATCTGGGAACTGGATTTAGGGACGTCTCAGGAGCAAAAAAGCTAAAGCAGAGCTGCATCCAGTTCCTGTTGTGGGAATTGGCTGGGAAGTTGCTTGGATGAAATATTTGACTGCGTTCCCCCGCCCCCACCTGGCCTTGGGCATCCCTCCTGGGAAAAGATAGCTGCTGCCCTCAACTCCCCCCCTCCAGGAGCTGTTTGCATCCCAATAATCAGCTGCTTCCTTTGGAATGAAATGCTCGGCATGCAAATGCCAATTAGTTGCTTTTAATTGGGTGACAAGGTTTTCTTTTTCTTTTTCACCAAAAAGCCCATTAAATTCCCGGATCGCCTGTCCGGTTCCCAAGGAGGCGAGGCTCCAACCGGCTCTTCCCTGGAGGGCGTGGGGCAGAGAGGAGGCCCACGGCTGTCCCCAAGGGAAACCCCAGGACTCCGAGGGGCAGCTGGGAGTCCAGGTTGTCAGTCCTGGAATAAGAAGCAAGGATTCTCCCCCTCGGCCACTGAATGCCTTCATTCCTCCCCCTTTTCGTTCACAGGACCAGCTTTGTCTCTCTCCAGCCGTTTTTGTGGCTTCCTTGAGAAGGTCTGCTTCGGAATGATCCTCCCCAGATCCCTTTCCAAGGGGGATCCTTGTGAGATGGGCCAGGACACTCAGGTGGGTGAGAGGGTTTCCTTCTTGGGAACAGAACTGGCTCGGTGTTGGGAGGCATAACACGCATCTGTGGGGGAGTTGTGAGGGGCCTGTGTGCTTGCAGGCAGGCCTGGGTCTGTGCTGGGACTCAAAGGGAGCAGAATGGGCCGCCTTTCGGGGGGAGCAGAGATTCAGACCTTCTTGGTGGGCCTGAAAGCAGCAGCTAGGATTATTGGGAACATTTCTGTGGGAATATGGTGGCTGGGATGGACGGCCCTTCAGCCTCCTGTTAATGCCTGATATCTCCATTTCTCGTAGGGGGCTCCTTCTCGCAGGACCCTTGCCACCCCAAATCCATGAGGCCCTTAAGGAGAGCAATGGCCACGCAAGTTGAACTCGGCTCTGCCCTGACCTCGCTGGCTGGCATAAGTGAACCAAGGACCGAGGCCGCTTTCCGGCACTCCTTTATCAGCTCGCTGTCTGACGCCAGTCGGAAGCCCGGGGAGGGCCCCCGTGCTTTGGCCCCGCTCACCCTGGAGGGCAGGGGGGATCCCTCGGGTCCTGTCACCATGCCCCCCACCGCATCCAGGCCCCCTTGGACCCCCAAGCCCTTCTCCCGGGAGGCGTCTTCCGACACGTTTGCTACGGTGAAACCGCCCGTCCCGGCACTCAAGCCCAGCAGCGCTACGCCAAAGCCTCCCTGCACCTTTGCCCAGAGCTCTGAAGACGCTGCCAAGGGGCCGCCTGGAAATGTCCCTCCGCTGCTGGATCAGAAACCGATGGAGAGCAAAGGCCCCCTGGAGCCGGTTGCCCACCTGCCCTTCTACCTGAGTCCTCAGGCCAACACCGTCATCCTCTTTGAAGGCAGGAGGCCTGCGAAGGGAAGGGCCGACGAGGGAAGCTCCAGGGTCCAGGAGGGGCAGCTGCTGCGCTCCCAGTCCGAGAAGTGGCCCCGAAGGCAGCCCTTGCTCTCCACGGACCCCAGGCCGGTCTCCTGGGCCCCTCACTGGAAGGAGGTCTTTGCAGGGGGGCCCAAGGGTTCAGCCAGCAGCGTTGAGCCACAGCAGAGTTCGACTCTGGCCACTGAGATTCACTCCCAGGCAGGAGGGAGACCCTCCGCCCCGGCTGGCTTTCGGGAATCCTGGCCGGAACAAACACGACCAGCTTCTCTGGAGGCAGCTTCTGGACCAGGGACCCCAAAACCGAGGCCGCTCCCCACAGACCTCACAGGCAGATTTGAAACCCGGGAGGTCTCCTGGCAGAAGCAGCCCTGCCTGGCCACTGGCGACAGGGCCCTGGAGGCCACAGGAGCGAGGAGCGCAGCAACCGGCTCAAGTAGGGCTGCCCCATCTGGGCCCAGAGCGAAAAGCGCCAGCCAGCTGGCTGAGTCTTCCCAAAGCAGTTTGCCCTCCCTTGAGGGAGCAGCTCCCCCAGGCCAGGCCGTCCCGGAAGATGTGGGGCCAAAGTGCGCACAGGAGGAGGCGTTTCCGTGGGCGCTGGGAAGCCGGGGGAAGCCTTTGGGGCAGGCGGGAGAGGTCCCTGCCCAGGAGGCCGGCTTAAGGAACGCCGGCCCACCAGACGCCTCAGGCAGCAAACCCGGAGGCGGCCCTAAAAAGGCCCTCCTGGACCCCTCCGCAAAGGCTTGGGCTCCCCCCGAGAGCAAGTCCCTCCACAGTAGCCCCGGAAAGGAGATCCGGACGCTGAACATCCGGCAGAGGATTCAAGTGCTGACGGCAGAGAACCCGGGTCTCCAGGCGGGAGGCCTGCGCCGCTCCTTCCGCTCACGGCCTCTTTCCGCAGAGTTGACAAAGATGTAAGGGATGGGGGAGACGCCCGTGAAGCAGCCGGAGGGGTTGAATTTCACTCCCATAATCCCCTGCAGCTCAGGGGATTCTGGGAGCGGAAATCCAGCCCCTCCAGATGGGGTCAAGCTGGGAAAGATCCCTCGGCATTCCAGGGAAGCATCCTCGGGGCTTGGAAGCTAAGCAGGGCCCTGGGGAGGAGGGATCTGTCATGCGAGGAAGATTAAAGTTCTGCTTTAATTCTGAACTACCAGAAATGGGAGGCCGAGTCCGGACGATGAAAAGGGGCTCCAGGGGGTCTTGGACAAGCGGGGCTGCAGGACTGAAGCCAGGGGTGCCCTGTTGGCGGGCGGGCAGACAGGGGGCAGGGGAAGAGACCCTTGGGGGAGCCTGGCGCTTGATTTCGTAAGGGGGTGACAATTGCAGCTGGCGGCCTTTCAGCTGCAAAGCTTGGAGGGAATTGCACAACGGCTCGCATGGCTTCCGTGTCTCTTCCTCCTAACAGCACGGAATCTTTGCCAACAGGTTTTCTGGCCCCGTGGCTGCAGGTGAGCCGAAGGCCAAGAGGCAGCCGGAGAGGAGCAGGCAGCCTGCCAGGGCAAAGCAGGAGGCCCCAGAGGTGAGGGGGAACCAAGCTCCATTTCTTCCCTCAGAGAGAAACCCAGATTAGACACGGCCTGAATGACCCTGCAGGAAACGGCCCCGCTGAGCCCACAAGGATCCCCGGAGCTCCGTCTGCTGACCATCCCTTTTTTGGCTGGCCCAGAAAACCGCGTCTTTCCTAGCCCCGTGTGGCTCGGGAGGCTTTAAGCGGCTCTCCGGGATGGTGACAAGCTGTGGCTTTGTCCCTTTTCCCAGTGAATTGGGTCACGGTCCGGCTGTTATGCCGGCCTTCCCAAGGTTGAAGTTCAACTCCCATAATCCCTCAGCTGGCCTGTGGACTATGGGAACTGGTGTGTTCTGCCCAAGGTTAAAGAAAGCCTCACGCCTTTTCTCAGCTCTTTCCAAGCTGCCCGATGGCCCCCCGACCTGCGTGCTCCTCCCAGCCCTTTCTGGAAGGTTCCCCCCACCTCGCGATTTGTTGATCTGTCAAAGGCTTGTGCTGCTTTGCTGGCTCTGCTCCACATGAGGGAAAGCGTAGGGGTGTAGGTATATGTGTCCCAAGAGGTTGTGGTAGTTTTGCTTCTCTGGGCAGCTTAATAAACATTTGCCACGGTACCTACATCTTGGCAAAGCTCTCAGGTGTGCTTGCTGTGAAGTTTCTTGCTGCAGCCTCTTCACAAAGCTTGTTTGGGTGAGATGGGCCATTCCTTTGAAGCCCCTGAAATTTAAGGAGGTTGTTTAAACTAGGGGCCAAATGCCCATCCACGCTACTGGATGGAGGGATGGTGTATAGCGTTTTTTGTATTGTTTTCTGCATTAAAAAAAATTTAATGAGCTGTTTAAAGAAAAAGACTGAGAGGCTATAATATCGTGTTCCTGAACGCTTGCAACTCTGACTGCAAAAAAAGAAAAGGAAAAAAGGCCTCGATCTGGCAGGTGCCGGTCACAGGTAGGTGCCCCAAACACCTTCCTCATGCATGCGTATTTCTGCTTGTTTCAGCAGGAGACACTGCCTGCGGGTGGAGCAGAAGTTGCAGATGCCGGCGTGGCTGGTGGCCCCTGGAAGCCCCCGCTGCTGGCAAAAAACCTGTCCACGGAGAGAGAGGGCAGCTTTGCTAAAGGCGGACTAAATGCCTCTCTGCCAGGGGAAGACCCTGGCTTGGTCCTCGGCCCCAAAGCGAGAACGCCCTCCAGCTCCTCCGGGGAAGACCCCTGCCCCAGGACGGTCAGGGCCACCATGTTTGAACATCACGTGCAGAGACACAGTGTGGTGGCCAGCCCGCCAGGCCCTGAACCGGCCTTGCTGTCGCCGAGGGTGCCCTTCGGAGGCCCACCCTCCTGTGGTCAGGAATTTCGGAAGGAGAGAATGCTGGGGGAGGGACTGTTGACCAAAGCCAAAGACCCCAGGCTGTTAACTGCGGATGACGGCTCTCTGAAGTGGGCAGAAGATCCCCGGAGGGAGAAGGATTCCCTGCTGACTCAAAGGATCGAGCCTAGGTACGAGATTCTGCAGACCGTGGGGGAGAGGGCGCAAAGCGAGGCGGTGGTAGCCGTCTCCGGAGGGAAGGCCGTCACTCTCTGCCGCCAGAGATACTTGAAGGAGACCCGAAGACCCGGTGGCTATGGCAAGAGTGAAGGGACCAGCCCGTTGAAGGACCTCCCAGCCTCCGGGAGCCAGGGTGCGTTCCACAGCGAAGGAACCGGGCCAGAGAGAAGTCGGGCGGCCTCTGAGAAGGCAGCACCTTTCAGGACGAAGGATGATGGCAACTTTGCCCCGTGGCTGGAAACCGGAAAGGAGAGAAGGCTTGCTTCTGTCGATGGCGTGGCGGAGGGGTCCAAAGGGCTGGATCGCACCCTGCGGAGGGCTGGAGCCAGGGCGCCCGAGGCCAGCAGCTGGGCAGGCAGGGCCGGCGTGTTGGATCAGAAGACCAGCTGCGGGCAAGGTGCCAGCTGCCCAGGACTCCTCTTCAGCCTGGACCTGAAGCCAGCTCAGGGGCCGGAGGACCCTGAAGGACAGAAGCTGCGCTCGGCCAGATATGGAGCAGCCCAAGACAAGTGGGGGGCCACGGTGGAAGGAAAGGAGTTGCGAGAGCTCGGCGTTGAAGGGAGGTGGGCGAGCAGTTTCCGTGCCGTTTCTGCTCCCAAAGGTTCAGACCGGTGGCGAAGGAAGACCCTGCCCCACGGCTCTGCCATGTTTGATGATGTGGGGGAGCCCCCTCAGGGCCCTGCCAAACCGGCCAGCAGAAGAGACGCCCTGCATCTGATGGGTGGCTCAGTGGCGAAGAGAAGCCCCCAGACCCTCCGTGGACTGGAGCCCAGGCAGGCGGAGGTCACCCCTCCCAGCAGCCCGAAGCGGCCACCCTCCCCTGCAGAGCCCAAGGCCACGTACTTTGCAGTCACTTGCCAACTCTCGGAGATCAATACCCCGCCCGAGAGAGCTGCGGCTGTGGCTCCTCAGCTGAGCGCTGCCAGAGGAGCCCATCCCTCCACCAGCCAGAACAGGGAGAGCCTTTCGCAGGGAGAGAGCTCTCCAGCCAGGCCTCTTGGCCGGCGCAGGGGAGAAACCGAGGCTCCTCAGGATCCACCGGCCGAGGCCAGAGACCAGGAACTGCCGCAGAGACAGCCGGAGGCATTGGCCGAAGGGCATCCGGCCAGAACTGACCCACCCCTCTGTCCTGGGCCAAGGTCTCCTTCCTACTTGGCGCCCCTCCAGCAGGATAGCCAGCAGAAGAGATCCGGCGGAGGGGAGGCCCCCGATCACTACAGATCGAGAGTGGTGGACATCGATGAGCTGATGGCAGAATACGGGGCAGAGTCCCAGAAGCTTTGCACCAGGGAGGGCCAGAGGGGGAGCAGCTTCTTTCCTTGGGAGAAATGGCCCCCCAGGAGCAGTTTCTCGGGGAGCCTTCCCTGCCGCTCTGACCAGAGAGAGAAGACCAGGGTGGAGCCCTCCCTGGGCAGCAGAGGGCCGGGCACCGAGGCCAGCAGTGGGAGCGATGCGCTGGAGGTCCCCCCCCAGGAGTCTATCGCCAGAGAGGGGAAATGCAGCCCTCCTCAGTGGGGCAAACCGGACGCAGAGAAGCCAAAGCTACGGCCCGCAGAGCCCCCCGGGCCAAGGACGAAGGCATCCTTTCTGGTTGGCAAGGAGCAAGGAGAGGGCGCTGGGCAGGGCCCCCAGAATGCCAAAGATGCCAGTCCCGCTCCCCACTCTGTCCATAGGGACCTGGGGGGCTTGTGGAAGGAAGCCGGTCCAAAGCAGTGGGCAGTCCTGGCCCCAGCTGGCGGGGTGTGCCCCAGCAGTGACTTGGGGGGCAGCAAGCCTGGATGGAAAGTGGAGCCGCAGGCCGGTGTCTGGGAGAAGGGCCCTCCTGCAGCACAGACTGGAGTGGAGCGCAGCAGCGCCAGCGCATCCTCCGGGACAGGGGGCGCCACGCCGGGCCTCAAGCGTTGCTCTGAAAAGACCCACCAGAGCCCAGCAAGGCTCAGCTTTCCTTCAGGACCGAGGCTGGATCCGGCCCACATCTGCCAGAGGCTGGCTCCCGAAAGGCCCGGGGTCTGGCTGAGCACGGGGAGTCCGTCGCCGGGGGACTGCTGCTCCCACGGAGGGACCAGGAGGGTACTTGTGGGGCTCTGGAGTGGGAAGGGGGCAGTGGGGGGTCCAATGCCCTTGGAGGTTGGAATCAGGCCCACCTGGAGACCCCCAGGGTCGAGGGCAAGGGGGGTGCTCAGAAGCCAGCGAGCCCCTGAGTCTTTTGCAGGGTGGGGGTGGGCAGCCTGCTTCTCTACCTGATGGGTCTCTTCCTAACAGGACCTCGGAGAAGACGATGCCGCAGCCGTCAAGCGCACTCCGTACATCCTCACACAGCGACGGAGTCACAGTTTCTATAGCGAGAGGAGGACCGATCACTGGCCAGGGGTGAGTGCCGCAGCCTCTTCTCTGGGCATCTGTGGGGCTGGTTGTGCACCCAGTTGCCTGCCTGGGAAGGTCCCCCTGGGATGCCGTGGGTCAGCGGGTGGTTCTTCCGAGGAATGGGCCACGGCTGGCCTCTGCCTTGGCTTGCGAGGACTCGGCTCAAGCGGGGGAGGAAAACAGCCTTTGGCCCCTCAGTGCTTCAGCCATTGGCCGGAGGGCTCCTTGGGGGGCTTGGCCCTTCCCCACGGCCGATTCCCCAGCAGAATCTCTTCTAAGGGGGGTCCAGTTGGGCCTGCTGTGGGGCCTTGGGTGGGCATGATGTCCTTAACTCCCCTCCAAGACCTCATCGTGGGGAAGGGATTGTGGCTTATGTGTTGTGGTGGTGGTTGCAGGGCTGGCCCTCTGCGCGTCTGTGGCTTCGCAGGGAGGCGAGACCCGCCATCATGGTTTACGGCTTAGCATTTGGGTTGAACTTGATTGGTCGCGGGTTATTGACGAAGCAGAGGAACGCGGCGTGCGCCTGTCTTCCTGGGTGGGGTGGCATTTGCTTCTGCTGGCTGGGGGATTTTGCTTGGGCTGTCCTCCGCCAGAGGCCACAGAGTGGGAGGTGGGCAGGGGCTCCCCTTCCCAGCCTTGGCTGGAGATTAGGCCTGGTCGTTGCATGGGCTCGCTGTCCCTTCCTGGGAGGCTGAGAGCGGGGTGGCCTTGGTCCAGAGAAGAGGGGGCAGTCTCCTCTCTGGGAGTCCAGGGGGCATTTGGCCACGCCTGTCACCCTTGGATGGGCATCACGCCCCGTCCATGGCCTGGGAGCCCTTTGGGCAGCCTTGCCACGCAGTTTCCTGCTTCGAAGTTTATTAGGGCTTTGCAGCCGCCCCCAGGGTGGAGAGACCTCTCCCGCTGCGCGTGCTCAGCTCTGCTGACTGAAAGATGCCAGGGCTGCCCTCCCTGAATCCCCCTTGGGGCAGCTCCTCAGGTTCCCTGGGGCAGAGTGGGGGGAGGGAGCAGCAGGCCTTCCAGCGTCCGGCAGAGTCAGAGCTGGACTGTTGATAAGGAGCGCCTGGTGACGATGGGAGAGGGACGCGGCTGATGAATAATTTGCAGGCTCTTGGCGGGTTTTGCATTTCAGATGCTGCAGAGAGGGGAGAGGGCTGGACAATGGCTGGCCGCGGAGGGTTTTATCCTCCCATTTAATTTTTAAAAAGCGGCTTTAGCAGGAACATTAAGCTCCTTTCTCCTCTCCTCTCTCAGCCGAGGGGGGAAATGAGGTCACTGGCCACAAACGAGGGGGCTGCCCGTGTGCCGCAACCTCTCCCGGCTTAGCAGCACCTCGGGCCCCTGGGGAGCTTGGAGACGAGCGTGGGGCCCCTGGGTTCAGGAGATGGGCCCCCCTTTGGCCTGGGAGCGGCCTCCCCTGGCGCTGCTCTCCCTCCGCAGCTTCCTCTGTCCCGAGGAGCCGGGCTCTGAACGGTGCCGGCTCCCTTGAAGGGGCTCGGCCTGCTCCGAGGGGAGCCGGATGGGGGCCCGCCTGACTCGGGACATGGAGCTGTACTACTGTCCAGGTTGCTGGAAGCCCCTTTGCGGCCTCTGGGTGAGTAAGAGCCTTCCTGCTGCTTTCTGGCCCACTGAAACC
>JANHFR010002204.1:2139-14602 GCA_032468015.1 Mimophis mahfalensis | reverse complement strand
CCCTGAGTCTTCAGAGAAGGGCGGGATATAAATGGGATTTAAATAAATAAATAAATAAATAAATAAATAAATAAATATGGCAAGAAAAGTCATAAAATCGGGTAAAACTCACTTAACAAATTTCTCACGTAACAGAATAAATTTTGGGTTCAATTGAGGTCATAAGGTGAGGACTATCTGTATACTGATAAACACTCAAAAGACTGATTTTAGCAGTATTTCTCATGAATGCTAAATCTATGCACGTAATTTGGAATTAGCATTGCTTCTTTTAAGGCTAGTAGCCTTAAAAAACATTTGCCACTTTCTGGATTCACCCAATCCAGCTAGCTTATTTAAGCAAAGGTGAGCAATGATCTAGGCTGGACAATTACAAGTAAGTTGAAAACAACAGCTTTCCAAACTGAAAGCATTTCTGTAGAACTGGGAAAGATGATAGATGGGAGATGCCATAAAATGCCACGTCAAAAGCAGTGCAGTGTGTAAATCACTATCAATTTTACTCTTCACAAATTTGTCACAGCAAATTTAACCTGCTAAGAAATTAGGTTATGGTGCATGGTGTTTTTAAGAGAACAGTGTTTAGACTCCTTTAGATAATATGAATACAGTATCATTTAAATATTTTTCTCTCTTTTATTAAATTCAGAAAGAAAATACATCTTTATAAGACTACAAGTTGAATATGTAAGGTTAATTTCATCAAATCAAGCAACATGTCTGATGAAGATATCATCACTACTTTAGCCTATACCAAGAGCCCAAAGTTTTCCAAAAGAACCACTTTTCAGGTAAAAAATAATTTTTACTACTCTGTATCCTGTTATTGGAAATTTGAGTTCTTCAAAGAATTTGGAAGAGGTGCTTTCATAAAACTTGTTAGCCTGAAAAAAGTACTCTATCAATTCTAACTTGACATTCTCTCAAAGTCTCATATATCTGTCAGTGATGGTCTCTCTGTCTGGTAGTTTGGGCGATGAGTTGAGCCTGCCTACCCACCCCTGCATTATTGTCTGCCTTTTTACCCTGTTCTGAAGCCCAGCTGATCAGCGCAGCAGCTCAGACTGCCGCCCATTAGCTGTTGTGACTCTCCGGACCTTCAGGAAAAGGTCCATTTTTTGTCTATTAGGGAATGCAATGCATGTGCACAGTGTTTTTTCCCCTTTCCCGAAGCCCAGCTGATCGGCACAGAAGTGTGGATTCCCGCCCATCAGCTGTTCCGACTCTCCAGAGCTTCAGGAGAAGGTCCATTTTTACTGTATTAGTGAATGTAATATGTGCACACAGCTGAATTTGATGTGCGAAACATGCATGTGAAGCGAACCGGTTGTTAGAATAGTTGAAACCCACCCTTGTAGTGGACCTACTGTTTCCTTGAATTTTTTCTTGTTGTTGATATGTTGAAAGAAACTTTTTTTTATTATCTTTGACTTTGGTTACAAGTCTTCGTTCATTCTGAACCTTTGCTTTCCTGACTTCATCTTTTCATATTTTGGCTATCTGCTGATAATCAGCCTTAGTTATTTTTTTGTACTTGCCCTTTTTTGTATTTCAGTCTGTCAGAGAGATCTTTGTGCAGCCATACTGGTTTATTCTTGAATTTCTTATTTTTTTCCCCCAGCAGTATTGTGCTGGACTGCACTTTTATCATCATATTTTTCATTGATCAGTTGATTTTATCATTTGATGGATCAACTGATCATTTTGTTCACAGAGGAGAATATCTTTAAGTACCTTTTTTATTTAATATCACTTCTGGATTTTGTGCTTGTGATGAAAAAAATGAAACTGACTTGGGCTTTGTGGATTAGATCCACAAAATTTATTTAGCATATGGCACGTGTTATCCAGGGATCACCAAGATGGCTGGCTGCCTCTGTGAAGGGAACTTTTTCAGGCAGTGTTATCTTTACCCACCTGAATGTCTGTAGGCATTTGGGAGAGGCTTCTTTCTTATCCCTACGTGGTTTACTCACTCACGGGAATGGAACTGCCGAGCTGCCAACCTCAGTGGTGTGCAGGCCCAGTATGTTACCACGTGAGTCACTGCAGCCCTCCTGTGGATTGGATAGATTTGTTGTTATATGTGTAAAAGCAAAAAGTCAAGGCTGGAGTGTTTTTATCTTGTACTGAGCTAAAAAGAATCAATACCTTTTTTTTTCTTTTTGCCCTTGTACCTTACATTTCCCCCTTCTCTTTTTCCTTCCCCTAACTTCCCATTTCTACTTTTGTTTGTATTTTATATATAGATAAAACAAATAAATGAATATTATTGGACACTGATCAATTGGTCCAGGGGGGAGGGCCAGGGAAAGGGGGAAAATGCAAGCTTTGTGTAGGAACACTCAGATCCAGCTTTACCTTTGCTATAGCCACTTGACTTTAATAAAAGAACCTTTCACTTCAATGAATGGAGTTGAGGGTTTTTCTTTCCTAAACTTGGGACAAGCTTGACATTTGGCCTCTTCCAATATGTTGGCCTCTATATCATTTTCCAGATTTGCAGGCATAGATTGATTAAAATCTTTTCTTTACTGAATCTTCCTGTTGCTGGTCATATTTTTTTGGGCATTCCATCAGTTTCTAGAGCCTTCTGGACTGTTAATAACCAGAATGTCGATCTATTTTTATCTTCTACTACTAGAGGTTCTTGTAAGTGGGAATATCTTCTAAGGTATCTTAGACTACTATACAGTATTTCAGTATACTCCTTCCATGTTCATTTTATCTCCTTTAAATCAACTACCATCCATTGGCATATTTAGCTCATCAATTTCTGTTTGGAACTTCCTTTTGAGTTCAGAGATCTTTGGTTTCTCTTCCAACCAAGCAAATTTCAGTTTCTGAGATCTAGTTACTCTCTTCTGTATATTTCATTTCGGAAGTTTTTTTTCTCACTTGCTTATATCAGTGACATTTAGGACTTCAAAGCAGTTCTTGAAAAATGGTGGATGTGTGTTCAAACTCATATTGTGGAAACTGATTAGTTATTTTCTTCTTTAGCTTGGAACTTTGCACATGTGAATTCATGATACATTCCGTAGTCAGAATTGGCAATATCTTTGATGTTACAATTCGACTCGTTCACCTCCTTTTAACAATATAATAGACAATATGATTGCTATATTTGAATATGTGAAAATATTTGAATATTTGAATATGTTTTTATTCACATAATAATACTCTTTATGTATTAATATATTATAGGAAGAGCTACAAGAAGCACTTCTTGCTCGTGCAATAAAGGAGCAGACTGAAGAATATTCAGAAGACTTTGAAAGTGATGAATGTATGTTGAGGAAGACTTAACTGTTATACTCTGTGGATTTCATTTTTAATACATTTTAATATATATTTTAAATAAATGTAGCTGGTGTTCATCGTGGGCCAGAGATCCTGTCCAGAGGTGTTGCTTGATTTGGTATTCTTTCTGCTCCTCTTTTAACATCTACGTACGTGAAGCTGCTCAGTGAGGTCATTCATAGCTATGGAATAAAGTATATCAGTATGCTGATGATAGCCAGCTATATAGTGAAGTAAGCAATGCTTCCAGTATCCTCTTTCAGTGTCTGGAGGTTGAACAGATCTCGATGGGGAACAGCAGGCTCAACCCTGCCAAGACAAAGGGTCAGCTGGTTTTAGGAATTTATCACTTTGGTTTTGGATTTCATTTCTCCAGCCCAATGCACTGCACAATCTGAGAGTCCTGGATTTAAAACTCCTGCTCAAAGAATAGCTTTGAGTTGTATGCAGGTTGTACCTGTTCCTGAATCAAGAGGCTCTAGGTCAGTGGTTCTCAACCTTCCTAATGCTACGACCCTTTAATAAAGTTCCTCATGTTGTGGTGACCCCCAACCATAAAATTATTTTCACATGCACCTGTATTTGTATTGAAATATGTGTTTTCGATGGTCTTAGGTGACCCCTCTGAAAGGGTCGTTCGACCCCCAAAGGGGTCCCGACCCACAGGTTGAGAACCACTGCTCTAGGTTTAATGACTCAAGCCCTGATTACTTCCTGTATGGATTACTATAATGCACTCTATTTGGGGCTGTCTTTGGAGCTGTCCTCAGAAGCTTCGACTGCTGCGAAATGAAGCAGTGTGAACAGTTATGTGCATGCCTAGATCTGTACATATTATACCTCTGCTCTGCAATCTGCATTGATTACCAGTTTTCTCAGTATACTGGTAATAGTCCTTAAATCCTTACGTGGCATGAGTTCAGGTTATGTGAGGGACCACCTCCACAGTGACATCTGTCTGTCCCATCTGTCCCATCAAGTCTAGTAGAAGCAGCTTGTTACAGGTTTTGTCCACTAGAGAGTATTGTCTGGTAGATCCAGCAACAGGGCTGTACTGTATGATTTTTAATTGTGTTTAATACTTGTATTGTTTGTATGATTGCTTCTTAAAATGTTTTAATCTATTCTTTATGCTTGAATTGTAAGCCACACAGAATCATGAATGTGGGAGGGGTGGCTTTGTAAATTGAATGAATGATTGAAAATGATATCATTAATATTCTCTTTTTATACTAAATTACAACAAGATGTACAATTTATGTTCATTGATTCACAGATAAAATTATGGTTTGAATTGCAGCATACCATATTTTGACAATTGTTTCACATAATTTATTTGTCACTTTGAAGAGGCAGTGAGTTGACTTACGCTTGGCACCAGAAAATGTGAAAAAAGTGTTAAGTACCCATTGCTGTCAAAATCGTTCTTTAACTTTGCATCTGTTGCTCTTTCTTTTTATACATGAAAAATGTCAATCTTTTTCCAGACTCAGAAGAAGAATTTCCTGAATCTGAGGAAAACATCTGTCCTAAATCATCAGTCTTTACAGTATCACCATCTAACTTTAATCTTTGTAACAGGGACACTTTAAAAAGTGAAAGTGCCGATGACTTATCTTCATCAGAGGAATATGAGGAATCTCAGTATGTGTCCATTCGGGAGAGAAAAGGTTTGAGCAAAGAGAGGCAAACTATTCCTTTTTCACTAGGTGAACACCCTGGATCATGTAAAAGGGGTACAGCAAAACAATCCAGCCCACTTGAAATATCTTTGTCAAATCGCTATACTTTTGGGAAACAAACTGTTGGTAACTTGACTTCAGCAAACTATGAAAAAATGCCTCAAGAAGCAACCACAGCAGAAAATAAACACCTGATCAAAGACACCGAAGATAATACAGTCATTGAAGAAAGATCTGATTGTGAAGAAGACTATAGTCATGTAGAGGAAACAATTAGGTGTGAATTGTCATTAGAGAAAAAGGATAAGATTCAGTGTAAAATGGAAAGCAAGCCAGTGCCAGAGCCAAGGGAGTTTAAGACCAAGGCTGCATCAGCATCAGGTAAAGGAAATGTATTTAAATGTTAGTGCTTAAATTGTGTAATTCCCACATTGCTAAAAATGTTTTAAAACAAAATAGCTGGATAAACTTGGTTTTTTTCTTATTAAAAGAAAATTTTAATTCTTTGAATATGTGTATTTGACAGGGGAAAAATCATTGTCTATTTGACAAAGTAAGTTTTGTTTAATTTATTTACAAATTAAAGCATTGCCATTTTGCCATGTGATATAATGTAGGATTGCTTATAGGGCAGTGGTATACAGGCAGCCCTCAACTTTTAGTGGTCATTCCAAGTTACAACAGCACTGAAGAAAGTGACTTATGACCATTTTTCACATTTATGACCATTGCAGCATCCCCATGGTCACATGATCAAAATTCAGACACTCGGCAGCTAACTCATATTTATAACGGTTGCATTGTCCTGGGATCATGTCAATGGGGAAGTCAGATTCACCTAACAACCATGTTATTAATTTAGCAGCTGTGGTGATTCACTAAACTGTGGCAAGCAAGAGGTTTGGGTTTGGATCTGGTGTGGCTGATTGGTGGTGATGTCCTGTGTTGTCCTGGGTTCGGTGTTAATTTTCGTGGCTGAGACTCATTTGTTGATTAAGGCTAATTTCCAGATGTCTGGTGGGTGGAAGGTATCGCCGATACCAATCAGCCACACCAGATCCAAACCCAAACCCATCGCACAGATGAATTGCAACCATCAACCAGAAGCCAGACTGGCTTCACCACCAGCTGCTGCACCCCCCTCCAATCCACACATGAAACAAACTAACACACATCATGAACACATAGCAAGACCTCGAACTCAGAGCCAAACTAAAGCCCGGGATACTACAACACAGCCAATTGCCCAGGATGTTGCAGCACAGGACTCAGGATATCACAACATTAGAATTCAGGATGTTACCACACAGCCCATTACCCAGGTCATTACAACACAAAAGATTAATTGACATACAGCTAATACCTCAGCCGCCCAGGATGTTACAAAACAGCTGACTAATCTGCAAGCATCAATTCCATCAACTAATCAAAATGGAACAACACAACCAACCAATCCGCAACAAAGCCAGTGTACCACCACCCTACACCAGTATTTATAGAGAGATGGCAGCTCCGGTCACGCATTGCTCCCAGAACACGATGCCGAAGGCACCAGCCTGAAGATGATGAGTTTGACCTCATCGAAATGTCACCAAGATACCCTCAACCTTACATGGGAAAACACCTGAATACACCAAGACTTGAAAACACACACACACACACACACACACACACACACACACACAATTCCATTTATATGCCGTCCTTCTCCAGAGATTCAGGGTGGCTTACAACCTCCTGACATTAGCCTTCATTCTTTGTATATAACTTGTTTTCAGTTGTTTCTGTTTCAAAGGCGGCCCTGCAGGCAAGATCTAAGTATCACGCAGGTTGGATTCAGCCTGCAGGCCTTGAGTTTGACACCCCTGTTCTAGAGTCCTTGTATTGGAATTCTTTTCTTTTTTCTTAGAGTAGTTTATTTTGAAGTGTTTGCTACAGCAGCAGAATTATAAAGCTTTAAGGCCCAGTTGGGTTAGAGACAGTATATCTGCATTATCAACATAAAGATGAAGTGGTAGGCAAGGGAAGGAAGGAATTATGGCTTAGCAACAACATTGTTAATGAAAATGGTGAATAATAATCAAGGGAGGATTCAGCCTGACTTTTAACACCTTTAGTAGTAAAGATGGGTTCAGTTAACCTTAACTTCAGTGGTTGCACCATGATATATTAGCACTATTAGCCAGAGAAGATATCAGATTATAGTTCTAGTACCTAATTTGGGGGAGGGAGGATTTAAGGAATTATTTATGGTTGTGAAGAAGGGATGAAGCTTACAAGGCAACCAAAGTCATGTAGAATTATAGAACTGTTCTTCCTCCCTTTTACATGGTTGCTGAAGTTTCACCCAGTATATCAGGAACAATGGGGAGCATTTTATCTGAATTTCAGATTAGCGTGCTACTGCAGAAATTAATTACTTTCAAAAAAAAGGCCTGCCTGCTGATACAAAGAAATGAATTTTAGAAATAAATACAATCTCATGTCTATCAGAAAGTCCCAAAATATAACAATCCTTTAGACACATATTAGCAAATGCTTGAAACTCTGACTAAAGTGTACAGCTAAGTGAAGGCAGCATTGATGGAGTTTGAATTTCGTCTAAATGAACATTTTTAGAAGTAGGTAATAACTACATTCTTTATATTTTTCTCAGCTGAAAATATAAGCATTCCTGCATTATATGATTTTTCAAAGCCAACTCCTCAACCTAGAAGTATTTTGAGGAAAAGTAACCATGTGGAAGACTACGAAGGAACCAAAGCAGAGGGAAGAATACCTAATCACCATCGGCTGTTTTCATTATCTGCACCATCTTCTGAAACAAGATTAAATGATCAGGTGATGAAATCTGAAAGAAGAGCACTTTCTGAAAGTCCCGGCGCTGAGGTTAGCAGAGTATTATAACTTATGGTACAAAATACCCCCCCCCCAAAATTTACTATAAGAATCTCATCTGATCCACATTGATCTGACTTGATTCTCATTTGATCCACATCCAATCTGACTTGATTCAGATTTTAAGCTAGCTGATCAGCCTAATGATAAATATGCTTCATGTAATTATTACCGACTCCGTTCTGTGCATTTCATTCCTTTTTTTCTTTTGCCCATGTACTGTGCATATGTGAGTGTGTCTATGTGCGTTGCATTTGCATATATATATTTTAAGATATCCAAGATTCTTTATTTACATTCTAGGGCCCCTTGATTGCAAACTCCTCATCCTCATTACCTATCCATTCTTCATCAGTAAATGAGAAAACTGGAGATACTAATTTGGCAATATCTGAAAATGAAACCTCCTCTAAGGGTAAAGTATATGAAGATATAGTACTTTAAAAATATTATTTATAATGTATAGGATGCTTTAGTTATTTATTTATTTAAAAGTTTTATGTGGCTTCCTGTGATACAGTGTAATTCTAGGTGATTTGCAACTACAATAAGAACCATAAAGCAAAATTAAAACCCAGAATCTCACTCATCCTTATAAGATGATCCAGCAGACCGTCATCTTCCAATACTACTTATGTCTAAATCACTATTAGGAATCTAATACAATTTTCCTTGAAGTAGTTTCTGGCCATTAGCCTACATTTTTCAAAAGGGGACTAGAGCATTAAGCTCCTGTATTTTGAGCGTGTGTCTGGTTATTTTTATGTAAGTTTATAATATAAACAAACCAATTTTTGTGTGTGTGTGTGTTTAATTTATATCCTATTTTATTTTGTTCTAAAATTAAATTTCTGTTATAAAAAGCCTATGTTGCTGCTGATGTACATCATTAGGTTTTAACTGTATGTGGGGTTTTAATTGCTATTATGGAATTTGGGGGTTTAATATCTTTTTAAATTTTGTACTGTGTTTTTATTGTTGTGAGCTGCCCTGAGTCCTTTGGGAGATAGGGCGGCATATAAATCCCTAAATAAGTAAGTAAGTAAGTAAGTAAATAAGTAAGTAAGTAAGTAAGTAAGTAAATAAATAAATAAATAAATAAATAAATAACATGGTTGTATGGCTACCTATCTTACAATTTGTCTCTGCATTTTGCATCTTTGAAGCCAAAGGTCTAATTGCTATACAAGAAGTGGTTATTCACTTGCTGGTTATAAATAGATCTAATGTTTAGATCTGTGATTTTAGAGCAAAGTGGGGTATTTTGCTATGAGAATTGGGATGGTTGAATGGACAAAATGCTGCTGACTGTATTTCTGAGTGTTCCAATTACTTTATAATTGTCTCACAATTAACTGCCATTATATTTTCATATTTTGATGAATTCGAGAAGTAGAAAAAACATTTGAGAACTAGAGAAAACATTTACTAGAGTAAATGATTTTCAAGCAGGTTAATATTTAATATCACTTTCAAGCCAGTTGTAAAGCAGCATATGGTCAATTCAGTACAATCCATTGTGGAAGTCCTCTTCCCTAACCCTTTCCTTCTTTCCTTCTTTCCTCCCTCCCTCCCTCCTTCCTTCCCATGGCATTCATGTCCAATGCTATAACACGATGGAGAATAAAGTATTTTGAAAATGTTTCATCTGCGCTACATTATATTCTCTCTTCCATGGAATTAATATTTCTCTTGTTGGGTTTAAATATGTTTTAGGTATCTAGACTTAATGAAGTAAAATCCACAAACACTAAAATTATAAATATACTTGCCTCAGGTTACCCAAGTGACAATTTCAGGGTTGCAGTTAGGGTTTTACCTAATTTACCTCATATACATAGACAGTTTACCTCACATATAGACACACATACAGACATGCAGTTATACACCCAAAGGAAAGGGTTGTTTTTTTTTGCACTGTACACACAAAGGAAGCTGTCCTTCTAGCATTTACGTAGAGGATTCTGCCTCTGTTAATCCCACTTACTTTATCCCTTCACTCAATCAAATATGTTTTCTCATTTCCTGGTGTACATAGATATACATGAATTAGTGTGATTTATATTTGTTGCATATGCAATTCTGAGGTAGATATATACAGCTTCACATACATTTATCTGAACTGCTTTGTTATCATCTTTGTTAGTTTTCTTTAGTTTCTAAAATATTAATTTTAACTTTTCTTTTTAAAAATAGATAATGAACATAAAGAAATTGACAATTGCCATGATCTCAGATTGCTGGAGAATGACAGAAAATCTCCTTCGGTGATAGAATTAATGATGACCACAGTTTATGAGAATACTAAGAAGCAATATAAGTCAACTGAAGTCTTTCTAGAACAAAAAGTGCAGATGTTAAAACCCAGCGTCGTTGAAGATAATTCTACTGAGACACCAAAAGATGATCAATCAGAACAGAAAGTGGCATTAACTTCTTCAAAATCTATAATGGATAATTCAAAGGATTTTGTAAAGGTAATATTTATGGATTGTTATTGTGTATTTGTGGCAGGAATCAAATTGATATGACTGCTGATAAAACTTGACATGATTGCTGTACAAAGTAGCATAATGTTAAAGTGTTCATACATAATATACACAATATGTTTAGTTATACATAACAATTACAAACTTAAACTTGGATCTATGTTGTAATGTTAAGTGACAAAGGTCAGTATTTGCATTTGTTTCTAATAGAATGATCTTTTCTTTCTCATGCAGAAATAAGTAATTAAAAAAACAAATTACGTGTTAAGTATTGAATAGTAGCATAAGAGTTATAGGTTATATTTAAAAATATAATTGTATTTGATGAGCACATTATTCCTTTTCTGAGAAAAATTTGATTTCTTCTCATTTATAACACAATGCTTATAACTCCTCTTTAACCCAATTTTGTAGGGCTATTTTAAAAAGGGAACGAAAATGACATCAAGCAAGGTTGGGCTTGTTAGACTTGGTGTATGTGCTGTAAAGGAAATTGTATATCACAACTTTTCCATCTTTTTTCAGGGCTTTCATTTCATACACCAACATCACACAATAGGTACTAAATGGGTAATTTGGTTTTTTACTAGGTCGTACAACCATTATTATTTTTTTGTTATATTAGGAAGAATGTGAAGAGGTAGAGGCAGTTCCACAAAAAGCTAAACTCAGGTAGGAAATTTCATTTTTCCCAAAGAACTATTTGGAAATATGAATAATTGTATCTTTTTGGGTTAGGAAACTTCATTATTTATGTTCTACACAGTTAACAATAATTTGACACTTATGCTGTATGAAGTGGCATGATATCAAAATGTTCAGAGTTTATATTCTGTTACATAAATTACAGACAATATAATTAAATATGTTTTAATCAGTATTGATATTACTGTATTTCCCAGAAACATTGTTTTTGTTGAACAGAACCTATTTAATATTTTTTTAAATTTTAGAATCAGTTCAAATTGTTTGATGAAATGAACAATCCAGGCAGAGTAAAAGGAAGGAGTTTTTGAAAATACATGGCACGTACACAGGAGGAAAATATTAGTTTTTCCATGAAGCTGTTGTTACCAGTTTTCTTTTACGCTCCCTTCTTCCCTTCCTTCCTTCCTCTATATTGCTACTCTTACTATATTTTAGTCCTTTTAATGTTATTTGTCACTGATCATAATTGCTATTAAACTACATGAATATATATTATATATCTAAAAATATATAAATATATAATATAAAAATGATAATATAATTAATCCCAGATAAAAATTGTTACATTAAAAAAGACAGTTGTTTTCACTTGCCTAGACTAAATGTTCTAATGACAGTTTCTAGTTCACAGGCATGTACTAGTTCTTCAGATAATGTGGAAATGCTGAATTCTATATTTCTTCTTCCATAGAAGTAAGTTTTTGTCATGTTCTTCTCAGCTCATCCTTTCAATATTTAACTGGATGGCAGAGTGAACAGAGGACAAGAAGCTTGCCTACTGAGTTCTATAGACTATATAGAATATATTAGGCTGGATGTACTATTTTTGTTTCGTGAATTGTGCTATCAGTATTGCAGTTGTGTTTTTAAGTCTGTAATAATCCTAAGAATGCATGTATTTTCTAAGAATGCCATTCTGTTTATTTAACTGATTAATAATTTAGTATGATACTTTTATTTTACAGGTCTTTGAGCACTACACATTTGAAGAAAACAGGGAAATACTCTCCTGTCCCAAGAAGCACATCTGCTCAATATTTAGGGACTTTAAAGTTCTTGGACAACAAGCATCTACAAAAATACAGTGCTGAGCTAGATAAAGCAGATAGTTTACGAGCAGCTGTTTACCAGGTATGTGTTTAGCATATTTAATATTTTGATAAAATCTGTCAAATTAGCAGTTTCTAGATTTAGTTAGGGTATCAGTTTCTGGGTTTCTCATATCTGTCAGATGATTTTCAGATTGATGACTGTATAGAATGTATGAATGAATGAAACAAAGAAAGAAAAAGAGAGAAAGAGAGAGAGAAAGAAAGAAAGGGAAGGAAGGAAGGAAGGAAGGAAGGAAGGAAGGAAGGAAGGAAGGAAGGAAGGAAGGAAGGA
>JANHFR010002201.1:156699-168483 GCA_032468015.1 Mimophis mahfalensis | reverse complement strand
AAAAGGAGATTTCTTCTAACAACCGGTTCTCCGAACTGCTTAGAAAGTTAACAACCGGTTCTAGCGAATAGGTGTGACCCGGTAGAAACCCACCCCTGCAGACATGTATATTTAATTAAAACAGAACAATCTATTAAGACGTATTTATTTATTTATCATTGTAAAAAAAATTACTATATGTTCCTTAATAATATAACTCACATTATTCAGCATGCTCATTATGTGCACTATTTTGACCAACTGCGTATTTATGACCTTAAGTAACCCCCCAGAATGGACAAAGAATGTAGAGTAAGTGCAACATTATTCTTAACTGCATGTTTGAATGTGTTTTTGTGGGATGCAGAAGACCTAATAGAATAAACTCATATGCATGCTCATATATAACATACCGTACAATAGCGTAGCTGTGATCTAGTGAACTAAGCAAAAATCTGCATGCCTCCAACTGATTGATCATTTTCCATTCCAAAAACCTCCCTGTTAACACTTCACAAACTCTTCCCACAATGTATTCTTTAGCTTCACAAGGTGGTACAGGGTAAGAAGTTCAGAAAATAGGGTATGCTGGTTGTTGGAGGATTGGCAATATTTTCATGTTCAAAAGCAGTACACTTGTGAGTGTCAGTGAAGAAAAGGCTACCACTTTTATACCATGTAGCTTCTCATGTAAAGTTTGAGTGGAGCCAAGCCTCTTCTTAGACTGTAAGTCTCTGGATGCAGAAAAATCCAGCAAGGCTTTTTGTATTCTTGCAGTTGCATGCAATGCACAGGATCATCTCCGGATAATGTATAATATGGTTTCTTCCGACCTATGTGTTACCTTAATGTCTTGGAAGTAGAGAGTAAAGCATGGGCTTTCCCCCCCCCTCTATGGCTGCTTTCAATTTCTTCAATAATATGGGAAGGAGTCCCCGTAATATCCACAAAGTGGAAGGAGGGGGGCGGGCTTGCAAGATCTAGGGTGGCAATTTTGACATCTGAGTTTTTAAAAACCATTTGCATTAAGAACGAATATGTTGTTTTGTTTTTGCCAGATATACATTCACAGGAATATATACCTTTGAATCCCTTATAAAAATAATTGCAAGGGGCTTTTGTATAGATAATTTCACCTTCCTCCGAGATCCCTGGAACTGGCTTGATTTCACTGTCATTACATTTGCGTAAGTTATCCATTCCTTTTTCTCCCACCCTCTTTTTATTGACATACATTGATGTATATCAGTGTACGTACTCCAACATGATATACAGGAGCATAGAGGCTATTGTAATTAAAATGTGCTTTAATCAATCAAGGATCAAGATAATTTTATGACCAATACATTTTCAATACTATTACTAAATCCAGCTCTTGAACTAATTTATTTTTGCTGGAGAAAATACAACAGCAGACAATATATTCTTTTGTCACCATTGTTATTTGTAATTACAGTATACAGTCATAGCCAAAAGGCACCCCAGAAATTGTTCAAGAAAATCAAGTATTTCTCACAGAAAAGTATTGCAGTAACACATGTTGTGCTATACACATGTTTATTCCCTTTGTGTGTATTGGAACAAAACAAAAAAGGGAGGGGAAAAAGCAAATTGGACATGATTTCACACAAAACTCCAAAAATGGGCTGGACAAAGTATTGGCACCCTTTCACAGTTGTGGAGAAATAAGATTGTTTCAAGCATGTGATGCTCCTTTAAACTTACCTGGGGCAAGTAACAGGTGTGGGCATAGAAAAAGCACACCTGAAAGAAGATAAAAAGGAGAGAAGGTCACTTAGTCTTTGCATTGTGTGTCTGTGTGTGCCACACTAAGCATGAACAACAAAAAGAGGAGAAGGGAACTGTCTGAGGACTTGAGAACCAAAATTGTGGAAAAATATCAACAATCTCAAGGTTACAAGTCCATCTCCAGATATGTAGATTTGCCTTTGTCCACAGTGCGCAACATCATCAAGAAGTTTGCAACCCATGGCACTGTAGCTAATCTCCCTGGGCGTGGATGGAAGAGAAAAAATGATGAAAGGTTGCAATGCAGGATAGTCCAGATGGTGGATAAGCAGCCCCAAACAAGTTCCACAGAAACTCAAGCTGTCCTGCAGGCTCAGGGAGCATCAGTTTCAGTGCGAACTATCTGTCAACATTTAAATGAAATGAAATGCTATGGCAGGAGACCCAGGAGGACCCCACTGCTGACACAGAGACATAAAGAAGCAAGACTACAGTTTGCCAAAATGTACTTGAGTAAGCCAAAATCCTTCTGGGAAAACATCTTGTGGACAGATGAGACCAAGATAGAACTTTTTGGGAAAGCACATCATTCCACTGTTTACCGAAAACGGAATGAGGCCTACAAGGAAAGGAACACAGTACCTACCGAGAAATATGGTGGAGGTTCACTTATGTTTTGGGGTTGTTTTGCTGCCTCTGGCACCATGTGCCTTGACTGTGTGCAAGGCATCATGAAATCCGAGCATTACCGAAGGATTTTGGGTCGCAGTGTAGACCCCAGTGTCAGAAAGTTTGGTTTGCATCCGAGATCTTGGGTCTTCCAGCAGAACAATGAGCCCAAACATACGTCAAAGAGCACCCAGAAATGGATAGCAACAAAGTGCTGGAGAGTTCTGAAGTGGCCAGCAATGAGTCCAGATCTCAGTCCCATTGAACACCTGTGGAGAGATCTGAAAATTGCTTTTGGGGAAAGGTGCCCTTCCAATAAGAGAGACCTGGAGCAGTTTGCAAAGGAAGAGTGGTCCAAAATTCTGGGTGAGAGGTGTAAGAAGCTCATTGATGGTTATAGGAAGTGACTGATTTCAGTTATTCTTTCCAAAGGGTGTGCAACCAAATATTGAGTTAAAGGTGCCAGTACTTTTGTCCAGCCCATTTTTGGAGTTTTGTATGACATTATATCCAATTTGCTTTTTTGTTTTGTTCCAATATACACAAAGGGAATAAACATGTGTATAGGACAACATGTGTTACTGCAATACTTTTCTGTGAGAAATACTTGATTTTCTTGAACAATTTTGCCAACAATTTTG
Source organism: Mimophis mahfalensis (assembly GCA_032468015.1). Taxonomy (NCBI): domain Eukaryota; kingdom Metazoa; phylum Chordata; class Lepidosauria; order Squamata; genus Mimophis; species Mimophis mahfalensis. Next base: position 165,445 of record JANHFR010002201.1, on the reverse strand, counting down.
GCCATGACTGTATACCCAATATACAGTATTAAGATAGCCTCATTTGCTATTTTTTTCTTGCTTGCTTGATTTGAGGATAATAATAGTATTCTTTTGTTTGTGAAATGATATAAGTGCATTCATAAAGTAAAGTAACTAGTACAGCAGCTAGTAATGTAGAACACATACGTACATTAATAAAGTAGCTGTCCAAGAGGCTCTTTCAGAAACTGTATATTTCGTCTTTCTAACAGAAAAATATTTTTTTTCAAGCACCCAAGATTATGAATTATGTAAAAATTGTTGATTCCCTCCCCGCTTCTCTGTCAAGGAGCACAATCCCTTGCTTTTTCTTAAAATGTTCAAACCTGACATGGATTGAACTTAATTCTGATACATTGACTCATCCTTCTTATCCTTCCAAGGTGGGTAAAATGAGGACCCAGATTGTTGGGGGCAATATGCTGACTCTGTAAACCGCTTAGAGAGAGCTGTAAAGTGCTGTAAAGCGGTATATAAGTCTAAGTGCTATTGCTGTTCATACAGGCTGTAATGCCTGACCTAACATTGGGATGATGACGATGAGGATGATGGCTATCATCCTTTCTCATTTATTTTTTAAAAATATCTGACATAATAAACAATTTTGGACTGTGATAGCTTGTTCATTTGTTTTGTCATTTGGGTTGATCAAAATAAAGCCATCTGTTTTTCTAATGGACCAATATAGCTTCTGTTGCTTTATATGAATGGCATAGATGTTTACACTGAGGTCCCTGGGTACCTGTTGTCTTGCTGTATAAACTGATCATTGTTAAAAGCTCTTAATCAAAGATGTTGATATTTATTTTCCCCCTAAAGTTACCAAGGGGTCTTGATGAAGTCCCCAAGTAAGTACCCTGAAGTCTACCTCAATTCTGAATAACTGTGGTTTAATTCTACAGGTATATAACAGAATTTGTAAACCTAGGCAATGTTTCAGCTCTTCGAACTTTCAGAGTATTGAGAGCTTTGAAAACTATTTCTGTAATCCCAGGTAAGATGTAAGTGGTGTAAGGTGTTAGGTCCCTTGTACCTGTCCAACTATTCCTTTTTATCCTGTCATTGTGTTTGTGTGTGAACTCCCCTATTACAGATATGTGACAGAATTTGTGGACCTGGGCAATGTCTCAGCGTTGAGAACATTCAGAGTTCTCCGAGCATTGAAAACAATATCAGTCATCCCAGGTGAGAGCTAGGTTAAACCCAGAGGCTGACTGTTTAGAACTCCATGGGAATTGAAAATACATTTTTTCACCATAAGCCTCGTTGCTTGCTCATTCATTTAAAAGAACAAAGAAGAAAAAAAGCAGGACTCATGTGTTGAAAGAAATTAATCTTGTGATCCTTTGCTTTTTGCCATTTGCTTGTTCATTTTTGAAATCAGCCTTTGCGTTTAACACATTGTTGCATGACATGCTGAAGAACACGGCCTGTGTGATTTGCATCATAGAATGTCAAGCTTTAAGGCCAAGCTGTGACAAAAGCATAACCATGTAATCTTGGTTTAGCCATCTGTTTTTTTACCTGCAAAATGGAAAATGATGTTTGTCCTTAGTACTTTAACAGAACTCACATCTGAACTGTTATTTGGCATCATGAAATATTTGAAATTAATCAAATATAACAGAGTAAGATATGTAAGAGAGGAGAGAAAGAGTGGGTGTGCATAAGAGACTATTATTTTTCCAATTTCATTTTCTTCTACCTTAATTTGATTCAGGGGAAGAATAAGGCATTATAAATCTGATAGTTTGGGGCAAGAGAAGTTGGCAGTTAAAAAAAAAAGCCATTAATCCATTCCAATCCATATGCCTAAACATGTTTATGCTGAAGCAAGCTGCATTGATAGCCACATTCCTTATTTTGGTGTAACGTGCTTAGGCTTAGTGTGATTGGAAAGTTTCCTCTGTGAGGGAAAAAGCATGATAGCACACGCACTTGTTTTATCATTAAAACAAGTTATTCTTCGTTTAAAAAAGCACAATACATTTTCATCCACAATGTCAAGGAGCATAAACTTCTGGGCCTCATCCTCACAAAATACATGGTCACAAGTGACAGAACCATTTAAAAGGTTAGTTCACAAACCAACAGGGCCATTGATTTGAGCTTCTGCATGGGGGTTTCTTTAACATTACTGGGGGTCACCATTTTTGTGTTTGTTTGTTTGTTTTGTTTTTGTTTTTTTGTTTTCCCTCTGTCTTTTCAGTTGTTCTCAAGATGTTCTTCTGCTTCCAGGTCTGAAGACAATTGTGGGGGCTCTCATTCAGTCTGTGAAGAAACTATCCGATGTGATGATTCTGACGGTGTTTTGTCTGAGTGTCTTTGCTCTCATAGGACTCCAGCTGTTCATGGGCAACTTGAGGCACAAATGTTTGTATTGGAATCCACCAAATTCTACAGATTCTAACGATACTGATATCTTTAATGCTACGTTTGGAGAAAACAGTACATTGAACATGACCCAATTTGACTGGAATGCATACATAGAAGATGAAAGTAAGGATATACTTTTTCTGCTTTTCTTTATAATGGCATTCCTTGATATTGCATAATCATGGTTCAGATTTACTGACAGTGTTGAGACACAATGAGAGGGAAGCTGCTATACTCTATCAAATTATGAAATGTTCAAATTATGAATGTCCCAATCCTCCCAGGCTACTTGGCTTGATTGATTGATTGATTGATTGATTTATCAAATTGATATGCCGCCCTTCTCCCATAGGACTCGGGGCAGCTTACAGGATATTAAAAAACATAAATTACAAATATTAAAAATAAGTTAAAACCCCAAATTCGATTACATAGATAATTTAAAACTGATCTAAAACCTGATTTAGCCAAGCTATGTCCTCTGTTGTCTCAAATATGCGATTGTGAGAATCAGTAAGCAATGTCTCTTTGAACATGATATATTTTAATTTTGAAAGACATGTCAGTTCTCCTGTTATAAACATTTATGCTAGGGTAGCTTGCCATGCCACTTAAAATCAGAATGAAAATACATGTGCAGTAAAATAATGTAAATAGTGAACCCTCGAAATGAACGACCACTGCCTCCCTGTCCCTGGGTTTGATTAGGATGATTCAGGAACTGTTCAAGAAAATAACTTAATTTCCAGGTCATGGTTAGTTATAATTCCTTTTTTTCCCCATAGGAATAATTTCTAGGAGGGAATCAATATTTTATAGGCACTTCTTTGATTATGTGCCATTACATGTCACATGTAATGTTGTTGACTCTTATAGACGACATTGATAAATACATTTTCTCTCTGACAATCTATCCCTTCCTTGGTCTTTCAGATCTTCCCACAGTGCACCTATTGCCATTGTAATTGAGTTTATCTACCTTCTTTCTGGTTGCCCTCTTCTATTTTACTCTGCCTTTCCCAGCATCACAGCCTTCTCCAGAGAGCTAGGTCTTCAGAAGTAGGATAATTTGAGCCAATTGTACCTTGAATAAGGCCTCTGGGTTGATTTGTTCAATAATCCCTTTGGTATTTTGGGGTCTCCATGCTAGCTTCTACCTGTGTAAATGGGTTAGGGAGAAAAGTTCTTTAAAAAAAATATTCATTCTTTGATTCTTGGGACTTTTCATCTTTTTTTTTTTTTTTGGCCTCTATATACTACAGGGGGATGAAAAATATCTAATGAAGTTGGAAATAAAATGTAATAAAATAAAAATTTTAAATGGTGGGAGGAGATAGGCCTAGTTCTTTATAAGTAGTTCTTCAAGGTTTCTCACAACCTGGAGTTAAGTATTTGGAGGATCCTACTAAGATTGAGAAGTTGGGAAAAGTCATTTTTTCAGTCAAAAATCAAACTTATTTGCAACTGTTCTTGTTGCACCTTCCAAATGGGTTTACAACAGCTAAGAGGACCAGATCTGTAAAGTCTGAAAAGTTTTCTTTTGCCTCTTAAGTATCACTGCATTTGATTCAACTTGTCTAGTCTCTGAGTGCTTTTGCTTTTCGGTTGGAGAACAGAGTGCAGGTATCCTTGGCTTCTTGCTACTATAAAATTAAGCTCGCAAGACCTCTCTTAAATAGAACATATGCAGATAGAACCACTTGTAGGCTATAACAATTTTAATAGCCCCTGTGAGTTAGTTTTGTATCATGCCCTCATTTAAACCATTCAACCTTATTCAATTTTTGTTTGAGCTCCTTATTCAGTCCTTCTCAACAGGCAACTGCTACAGTTAGGCATTGTTACTTAACTACTGTTTACCTAGGAACTGCTGGTCGAATTACTGCAGAAATGAAGGGTCATTTGGCAAAGTAGATATAGATTGGGTTAAGATTGCTAACTCTTCAATTTTTTTTATTTACACAGATAATTTTTATTTTTTGGAAGGACAAAACGATGCTTTGCTTTGTGGTAACAGTACTGATGCAGGGTAAGACCTATTATCAAAGTTTTAAAACAGCTTACAACAGGTTTTGATATTGGCCTGTACTTTATAACTGATTTAACATGTTCTGCCTTATACATTGGGACTGTAGTTATTTAATTATGTAGAACTGGAAATAAATATTGATTGATTGGTTATGTACCATCAAATTATTTTCAATTCCTAGCAACCACATGGATTTTCTCCATGAGTAAATAAATAGGAAAGAGATGAAAGAGAAGGTAGTAGTGTCATGAAAAATCCAGAATTCCAGTCTGTTTCTGGAGCTATTTCCCATGTAAAATTGCCTCGATAATGAGAAAGAACAACAAGCATGTATAGGGAGAAAGATGCTTATTAAGTATTTGAATATGAATTTATCTAATTTTATATTTTTAAGTAATTTATGAAAGGAAAATCAGTTACTTTTCTGTAAATTAGGAATGTAGATGGCTAAGAAAAAGATTTTTTATTGACCAAGAACTCAATTTGTGAAAATAATACAATGCATTATTTGAATTATTTGCAAAAAATATGGATGTTAAAACTGTAAACCAAAATGAATAGATTTGACTTTGAAAAATAAATATTAAGGCAAATTTAAAAATCTATCAGACTAATATAGGAATGGGATTCTGTTGAATTTAGGAATGAAGACATGAGAAACAGAAGGAAATTGAAATAGATACATTCACTGATGCAGCAGGGAAAAGTAGAGTGGTGCGATGGCCTAGAGGTGGACTTCTCACCTCAGAATCAGGAGGCTGTGAGTTCGATCCTAAGCAGAGGCAGATATTTCTGTCTCTGGGCACAGTGAGATTATATCTGCTGAACAAAGCTCCGCATTGGCAACAGGAAGGGCATCCGGCCAGTAAACAGCTCCATTCAGTTGCCCAGATTCCACCAAGGGATTATGGGGTTGTTAAAAGAAGATGATGGTGACTGATACAGCAGAGAAACATAGAATTAAAGGTTCCAGCTTTAATTCTATGGGCAGAAAGTGAACAGAAAGATGGAATACAGCCAGCCCTCTGAGAAAGAAAATTGTGTCTAGCTCTTCCCTTTATACTCAGCTGTAGGCAACCTTGAATTGTATTCATGATAAGTATTTCACTAGCATTAATGAATGCACTTGTATTTATTTGTTTATTTCAGTCAATGTCCAGAAGGCTATTTTTGCATAAAAGCTGGAAGGAATCCAAACTATGGTTATACAAGTTTTGATACATTCAGCTGGGCCTTCTTGTCTCTCTTTCGACTGATGACTCAGGATTTCTGGGAAAATCTTTATCAGCTGGTGAGAGAGAATTATTTAGGTAGCAATATTCTTAAGCATACCAGTTTCAAAATGTTAAATGAATGCTTCAGTCATAAGTAGCATGTTGCTTGAAGAATTGCATTTATGTATTTGTTTTAAAATATCAGGTATTATTTTTTCCCAGACCCTACGTGCTGCAGGCAAAACATACATGATCTTTTTTGTCCTGGTGATTTTCTTGGGTTCTTTCTACCTGATCAACTTGATCCTGGCTGTTGTTGCCATGGCTTATGAAGAGCAGAATCAGGCCACCATGGAAGAAGCTGAGCAGAAAGAGGCAGAGTTTCAGCAGATGCTGGAACAGCTGAAAAAACAGCAAGAAGCAGCTCAGGTATATTTTTTATAGGAAAAAATGGTTACTGGCTTTAAATGTACAATAAATAAGCTTATGGAGGAATATAGCAAGTTGATATAAACCTAACAGAGAACTGCTACTCTTTAAAACATGGATGAGAAACATGCTTTTCCAGATCTTGTTGATCTTCAACCACATTGCTCAGCCCAGCCAGCATGACCAGTGCTGAGAGTCTTTGGCAATGACATTCCAACATCTGGAAAGTCATGCAGCCAAATTGTACAGTTCTCAAATTTGCCTACAGGGTTAGGGTTATCCAGCAATACTTATACAATGCTACACCTCCAGTTTACTTGCAAAGAAAAAGGCCCAAAATAATAGTTCAGTGGCTAGAATGAAAAGGTTAAATTGGCTACAATTAACTCATTTACTGCCTGGAGTCTCCATTAAAAGAAATAAATAGGAGATTTCAACTGAGTTCCAAGTTAATAGTATAACTCACAAAAGAGCTAAAAGAAAGTAATACTCCTATGTACAACCTGGTATGCTCATATAAGACTGAAGGCGGTCCTCATTTAGCAACTACAATTACTTCTAGCAAAATGGTCGCGCAGCAAACCACATGACAGAGAGAGACAGAAAGAGAGAGAGAGAGGGAGAAATTGCAAAGATTGCTGGTTGCTACTGTCTCATTTAGATAAAATCTTCTTGTGCAGCAGTGCCAGGGTTATCTCACCCCAACATGTATTATTGTCAGCTAAGTGTACACACAGATTAGAATTACTATGTACAACCGTTGTGTTTGTGAATGGTCCCTATTCAAGACAGTTACTAAATGAGGATTACCTGTACACATTGTTAGGAAGCTTGGGCAAAGAAATAAAGAATATTTGACTTAGGGAGAATTCAGCTATGCAGTGCAGGCTGTTTGGGACATTATGCATTTCATCTCTTTCCGGTCTCAGTCCAGCAATTTCTGCTTGGTTGTAAAAAGATCAACCCTTTTTCTAACCCCAGGAAAGAGAGGAGTTGGGATAAAATGAGACTGGTACATGATCCAAAACTCACCTCCCTTCCTCTGGATTTGTGGATTGAGAATGTTCTCAGCCTGCTTAAGATGAGATATGTATTCTCTCTCTGTTTGCAGTTTGTGCAAGTTGCAGATACAGCAGTATTTTTCCCTGAAAGCAAGTGGCCTTTGTTTTAATAAAGCTTTTGTTACCTAAGTGTCCATTGGGATTGTAATAGAGCAGCTGGTTTGCATAGCTCTATATGTATATGTGCAAAATGATACCCTTTATGTACATATACTCCAACCTAAATATATCCCACAGGGAGTTAAAAAGTGCTTGCTTCTTAATATATATGTATTGGGTTTCAATCCTAGTAATTTACTAAGTGCCATTTTTACACAGGCCTATTCATGGGCAACTATTCATCATCGTTGTTAGTGCCACTTAGCTGGAAGTGGGGAATAAGTTATCATTTTAATTTCCAATTGTCCCAGCTCAGGTGTTTGTGACAGGAAGTTAAACAGGCTCTGCTGGTTGATTGGCTTTACTATTGTTTTTTTTTATTGGAACCTGGAATTGATTTTTGTGTCCTCAGCGCTTTGTGATGTGGTTTGTGGTTCTAATTATTGTTGGTTTTAATTCTTGTATGCAGCCCAGAGCCATTGTTTTGAGACGGGTGGCCATATAAATTGACTAAACAAATAAGCCTATCAATGCTGGGGAAACTTGAATGCTGGCATACTTCCTAGCAGAAACTATGTGGCACCTGTTGTTAAATGAGCTCAGTAGCCTGGTACAAGCAGCCATGGAAAATAGTGGTCCCTTACCTTGAGAAAAGGGATGCAGTGGCTCAGTGGCTAAGACGCTGAGCTTGTCAATCAGAAAGGTCGGCAGTTCAGCGGTTCGAATCCCAAGTGCTGCATAACAGAGTGAGCTCCCATTGCTTGTGCCAGCTTCAGCCAACGTAGCAGTTTGAAAGCATGTAAAAATGCAAGTAGAAAAATAGGAACCACCTTTGGTGGGAAGGTAATAGCGTTCCGTGCACTTTCAGCGTTTAGTCATTCCGGCCACATTACCACAGAGATGTCTTCAGACAGCGCTGGCTGTTCGGCTTGGAAACGGAAATGAGCACTGCCCCCTAGAGTCAGGAACGACTAGCACATATGTGCGAGGGGAACCTTTACCTTTACCTACCTTGAGAAAAGTACAGCAAGCCTGCTGTAGCAAGATAGGATGCAGCTGTTGTTTGGATCCCAGGGCCATTAATGTATTGTTGCTTCAGAATGGCACAATATGAGGAACGCTGGTAGGGAGCCTAAAATAAGGATCGCTTTGATTGCTGCATGTAAGGCCATTCATTGTGTGGCACCAGTGACATGGTTCCAGGGGCTTCTTTATGTTGCTGCCGCAGGGACAGTAGGACACCACTACAAGTAGGACACCAAAATCACTTTGCCCAGAGCTTCCCAAATATGGAACAAACCCTTCTGATACTCCATCTTGCCGGGGGTGTGAATCTAGGCAACTTACAGGCATGCAATTAAAATTCACTGAAAACATTAAAACAGTAAATGGGGAATCTTAAATTTAAAATTTAATAGAGCCTCGGTGGTACAGCGGACGAAGTGCTGTTATGTAGCACTTAGCTGCCAGCTGCCTGCAATTAGGGCGAGTTCAAATCTCACCAGGCTCAAGGTTGA
>JANHFR010002201.1:125795-136355 GCA_032468015.1 Mimophis mahfalensis | reverse complement strand
TTCTGGGAGTTGAAGTCCACGCATCTTCAAACTGCCAAGGTTGAGAAACACTGCTTTAAAGTCATACTTAATGCTTTAGCATATTTGGTGAATCCAATTAGTTGTGCCTTATGAAGTAAAATATGATATTTATTATTATTTATTGAAATGTATTGGCTGCCCAACTCCAAATGGGCAGCATACAAAACTAAAACAAAACTTTAAAAAAACCATTAAAAAAGCAAGAAATATTAAATCAATCAACAGGCTATAGTTTTGTCTGATTTGTGGGCCTGTTTACCATGGTGATATATTAGTAGAGATGTACAAATATATACAGGCATAAATCCTTCTGTATTTACTGGACATAACAAATGTAGACATAATTGCAGCTCAGTCCACTCTACTATTTCCTTTACTGTGTGTAAAGTTTTGTAGCCCCAAAAGAAGGATGGGAAATGCTGTGTATTCATCAAAAACCAGTAACAGGTTGTTAAAAAGGACCTCTTTCAGCTTAGTAAGTCTGATAATCAAATAAGGTGTTTAAAAAGTGCAAGGGGAAATGCTATGTATTCTAGACTCACTTTTACATTAATCTGATTTAGTGGTAGTACAAAACACTTTTGCTCTATAGTCCTTCCATTTAATGACTATACTCTGGAAACTCTTTATAACTTCTATCTATCTATCTATCTATCTATCTATCTATCTATCTATCTATCTATCTATCTATCTATCTATTTTCCAGAGAGAATTTACTTCAAACATCTTATACAAATAAAACATATTTTTAAATTATGAATATCTTAACATTGTAATTGCAAGCAGATTGTAATTACAGTAATGTTACAAGCAATGGGATGTAAATATTAATTCATAAACCCCATGTTAAATAGTGAGAAATTACAGGTTGTCCTCAATTGGTCACTTAGCGACTAGTGGAAATTATGGCAAAGCCCCCCCTTGCCCCCAAAATATGAGTCAGTTCCAAAGTTCTGATAACACTTTGCAATCTGATTGCAATCATGGCAACCAGCCCATTTTTATGGCTGTTTGTAGTCCCATGACCACAATTTTCAATGTTTGTGCCAAGAACCAGCTGCTTCCAGATTTTGGCAAAAACAACACATAGTGAACAATGGGTTTTCTTTACGACCACCACATTTGCTTAACAACCACTGCATTTACTTAACAACTACCACCAAAAAAAGTTATAAAATTGGATCGGTAACATGATGATATACTTTCTGACTTTCACAACTTATGATTGTAATTAGCAGGCTCCATTATGGACATAAGGCGAGGACTATCTGTAAATCAATGGATCATAAACAATTACTAAATCAAGTCCCATAACTTCCAACAATCTAAGTTGAGATTCAAACATTGCACTCTTTCAGGTGATAAGGTTACAGTCTTAACCCCAACTTACTAGGAAAAAATGTTGACTTTAACAATACTTACTTTTGACTAAACATACTTACAGTATCCACTTCATTACATTCTATATGAATATAGTATGATACAGTATAAAAAGACATTGACAACTATTTTTTCTCTTTTTAGTCATGTTAATCACTTATGAAAACTATGAGAACTTAAAGAAATGCCAGGTGCAAAGTTTAAGATTTAACCAGTTCTGTTAAAATACCATTTTGAAAATATTGGCTCCTTGTGAGGAAAAGGTGCAGTCACGGGGTCTTAAAATTCTTGATTACCAAAACTATTTGTTAAAGTTAATTCCCTTAATGTTTCAATGCAATTTACTCAAATCATTGCTTCCAACTTTTTGGAAGGGTCCAACTATCATGCCATCAACCTGCCCTATCAGGTTTCTGCAATTGTGAAACCACCAATAATAGTGATTTGATCTTAGTTTTTCTTCAGTTAGCTTGCTTGCTTGCTTACTTACTAAACTTACAGTACATTGCTACATTCTAACAACCCTCAGCAGCCTACAGAGTAGAGTGTACAATATAACAACCATTAAAATATCACCTAAAAACGAATTATTACACAACAATAGTTCCAATGAAAAACGAAAATCAAGAGCAAAAAGGAACATCTAATAAGTTGAGAGGATGCTCTACAGAATCATTCCATGTTTGGTAGTTTCCTGAAAGCCAGCATGGGGAAGACTGATCTCCACAGAGAAGTCATTCCAGAGCATTGTTGTCAATACAGAAAAGCAGGCTTGGCTCCCTCATTCCCCTCTTCAAATATGGAACTGCAAGAAACGAACAAAACCCCTTACTGCCCTTAACAGATGGATCTTCCTCTCACCCCTAGCCCTGAGGGTAAGATTGCTGAAAGACCCTTCTCTGACAAGACAACATTATCCCCTTCCCTCAGACAGGTTTTGATAACATGTGTTGGGTCTATAATTATAAGTGTGGTTTGTGTAAGTTAATTTTAGATAATGGCTGTCCCTAACCTTTGCAATTAATGGGCATGTAATGGAAATTCTCCCACAATGGCAATCATGGTAGGCCTATTGTACCAGCTGTTTCTATTTGCCAGATAGCAACCTGGTGAGGTGGCTTTTTCCCATCTCTGCTACCTAGGATGCTCTCTACCACTTTAGCTCATCACAACTTGGGATGATGCCAGTGAATATTATACACAAGAACACCCTCACATTTTCATTGTTTTGTGTTTGACAGTAATAATTTTTCCTCAGGTGAAAATTTTCAGCTGGGAGGATTCTTCTAATATCAGTGGTAAGGTGTCAGAAGGCTTTTGCATTATAGAATGGCTTAGAAATTGTGCTAACGTGTAAATTTCCAGCCAACTATGAAAGCCACTGAGATGCTAGAGTTGAAAATTACCTGTTTAAATTTAGGCTGAGTTTCATTATGGAGTTGAACATGAACCTTTCTTTTCCTCTCAAGGGAAACGGGGCCAGCCTTGAAAACTAAAAATAGAGACTCTTTCTGTATTTGTACTTGTAGGATCCTGGTATCCTATGTAATACAGTCCAGATGGCAATCACTGCTGCTACCTTCACTGACTTTTAAGATACACAAATAGTAGACAGAACATGTTGCCTTTTCTATTTTTCAAGATAGAAGACTAAGGATACAGGTTAGCTGAGAAGGGCTTGGAGTAAGGAAGGTCTGTGTGTATTTTTGACTATGTGGAGAAGAATTAGGAAATACTTCCACAGCTCCTCCGCTACATGCTTAGAAATCTAATCCTCTACGTTCACAATCTGTAATGATAAACTGGATGAGATGGAAGGACTGCATCCAATAGGATTGTGGTTGAACAAGACCCACCTGAAGCATTTTGCTTGCTTCAGTCCAGTTCCATACTTGAAGTTCAACTTTGTTTCAACATTGGGAATAGGGAAGCATTCTTCACTGAAGCTGAAGGAAGCTTCAGCATTGCAAAGCAGGTCACTTGGCAAATACGGTTTTATCTATTCTTCATCTCTCAACATCTGCTGATTGAGGCCGCCAGCAAATTAGTGCTCATAGAGGGCTCCATTTTATTCAACCCAGTTCCTCCAAAATTTCTTGTATTGTGAAATACTCTCTTATTATAATTTTTAAGATAGACTCTTCACAAATCATGAACAGAACCTATTCTAATGCCTAAAAAGGTTATGTATGAGTTTATTGCCTTTCAAAAACAGAATATGTTTCATAGAGGTCTGCAGTTATACTGATGGTCTAGTTACCTAATAAGAACAATTAAAAAAAAAGGGTTAATTTCTCTTTTATGAGGTGTTTCAGTTGTAATAATCTTTATTATGGTCAACTAGAATTCTTCTAATTACCGTAATAAAATAATTTACATAATTAAAAAATTTTGGTTTCAAATACAATAAAACTTTATAAACTTATTTATAGGTACTATAGCTGAGATGATCAGGACATGTTTCAGTTTCAGTTTATTGAGTTTTATATGCTGTCCTTCTCCCAAGGGACTCGGGGCAACTTACAACAATAAAAGCAAACAATATAAAATTTAAAAAGCGAATTAAACAGGAACTCAATAAACCCTAAAAAGTTAAAAAGTTAGACTAACACTAAAACAAATTTTAAATCCTATATCAGTCCAGATTGGCATGCCAAAGTAGCCAAGTCTTCAGATCATGGCGGAAGGATTGGCGGTTGGGAGTTAATTCATTCCAGAGGGTAGGCGCGCCCACAGAGAAAACTCCCCCCCAGGGGTCGCCAGCCAGCATTGCCTGGCCGACGGCACCCTGAGGAGGCCAACTCTGTGGGAGCGTACTGGGCAATGGGAGGCTGTTACTGGCAGCAGTACCCTGGGCGTAAGCCATGAAGGGCTTTAAAGGTGATAACCAGTACCTTGAATCGCACCCAGAGGGCAACCGGGAGCCAATGAAGCTCGTGCAGGAGAGGTGTAACATGGGAGTATAGCGATACTCCCAACATAACCCGTGCAGTCGCATTCTGCATCAGTTGAAGCCTCCGGGTGCCCCTCAAGGGCAGCCTCATGTAGAGAGCGTTGCAGTAGTCTAGGCAAGAGGTCTAGGTGAAATGTCTAGTTTTATAGATGATATAACAAAATTTTGGCATATTCAAAGAAATGAAATCATATTAGTTTAAAATTTACATATTGAACATACATACATACATCAAAATTGTCTAGTTATTTCATCCAGTAGGATTTATAAAGATTTAATGGATCTTTCTGAACAAGGTCGCAATCTTAGCTTGTAAGAATTTTTTTATATTTGCCCTCAGGAACTACCCTTGAGAGGACCTTAAATTTGTTAATGTTAGTGCTCTTCTGAGTTTAGGCATAGTTATTTGGTTTAAGAAACTTGCCAAAACCTGCCTTAAACAGAAATTTACCTATTTAGGACCCTGTTCCTGTGTAGAGTAGATTGATTCATTTGAACCCCAAACTGCTAGTGTGTTGTTTGGATTCAGTAAGTGCTTGATCATAGTCTCTCATCAGAGTAGCATCTCTTGAAAATCCATAGTGTTGTAGGTTTTTTTCAGGGCAGGGATGAACTTTCCAAGTTGTTTCATAATCATCCACAATGAGCAAATCAGTGGACAATAATGCAACCTCGTGCATCAATTTTTAGTTTAGTCAGACCTATTTCCCCCTTGATTTCCACACTAATATTTCATTTTGCTTTTTTCAACATAGTAAAAAAGGTTGTGTAGGATAAGGTATGATTCCCGTTGCTTGATTTCTTTCATTCTAATCTGGGTTTCTCAACCTTGATGACTTCCAAATATGTGGGCTCCAACTTCCGGAATTCCCCAGCCAGCATAGCTAACTACTGAGAATTCTGGGTGTTGACATCCACACATCTGGAAGTCATCAAGCATATCACATAGTTGATGTAATACCACATGGGTACTACAATACCAAAACAAAGAAAGAAAAAAATAACATTTTAAAAACATGTTTAATTATATAAAGCTGTGGTGGCACGCTATATAATAGTATTGCAGGCTAATTCTACTGACTGCCAACTGCCAGCAGTTTGGTAGTTGTATTCTCACTGGCTCAAGGTTAACTCAGCCTTCCATCCTTCCGAGGTTGGTAAAATGAGGACCCAGATTGTTGGGGGCAATAGGCTGACTCAGGAAGCCACTTAGAGAGGGTTGTAAAGCACTGTAAAGCGGTATATAAGTCCAAGTGGTCTTGCTCTTGCTATAGAGAACTGTATTTTACTGATTCACCTGCTAGCTTTGAATGTTAGACTTCATACTAGATATATGTCACACTTGGGTCTTGCATACACAGTTCTGTTTCTTAGTTGAAATATTTGAATTTTTCATAGAAACCTTTTTAATTAAAACTAAAAATAAATTCCTATTAGTGTAATAAATAGTAAACGGAGTGATTCAGACTCATTTCCCTTCTCTTCCCAATGAGTAAAATTTAGTTTTATGGACAGGGATTCCACAAGTAAAGCAATCTTTGCATACGATGTTTAACATACTTTTTAATAGAAAAAATAATCTATTGCAGGCTTTAATATTATTAATTTTCCTTCCCCCCTACCCTACAATCCTGCAGCAATTGTGGTTAGGGCAATAATCAGCAAAAATAATTCCTTTTTCCTTAGCAACCGTTATTTCTACTATGATTCTGCTGATAGGGTCTTAATATTCACCACCTTGTCTTTCTTTATAGTTTTCACCCCTAATATAATTAAGGAATTGGATAATATGTTATATTCTACTTCAGTATTTCTGGATTGTTTAATTACACCCATATATGGATTTCTGAACTTTCCACCCCTTTATTTTTCACAAAATGTTTAATTAAAATAGATTTGTTTGCTTAATAAAGACTGGAGCTTGAAATAAACTATGTGATTACTTAGATAAGCACATGTTGCAAATGTGTCTGGCTTACTTATGCAAAGAAATTGATCTTTGTAATAAAACTGCATGGTTAAGTTCACTCCTTGAAATATATGCTGATTTTCATTTGATTTATTTAAATATTCTTGATATTTCTGTTTTTAATTTTGGAGAAAGAATACATTCATTTTTGTTTATAATGACTAAATTATTTTCTTATACTTTAGTTTTTCATATTATTTTCTATGAAATTTTGATACCAATTTCTTTTTAAAAGATATCGACAATCTTCATATTGTTAGCACTATTTGCATTTTTGTTTTAATCTAGATAATTTGATTTTCTCATCTTTTGTCTTGCTGAATATACAAAAAGTATTTTAAAATATGTTGCTCTGATAAACTCAAACTAGTACTCAGCCTTTTAGAATTTGCTTTAATTTAAAAGTAGTAAATTGTGCATTCATGCAACAGAATAATTGTATCAATTTTGCACCTGTTCTTACACTGTTTTCTTTTCCTCCCATATTTGTGTACTTAGGTGGTTGTGAATGCCCTTCTTGGAGCAATTCCATCCATCATGAACGTGCTTCTTGTTTGTCTTATATTCTGGCTGATTTTCAGCATCATGGGAGTAAACTTGTTTGCTGGCAAATTCTACCACTGTGTTAATACCACAACTGGCGACATGTTTGACATTGCTATAGTTGCCAATAAGTCTGAGTGTGAGAATCTCATACATGCAAATGAAACTGCCAGATGGAAAAATGTGAAAGTCAACTTTGATAACGTAGGATTTGGGTATCTTTCTTTACTGCAAGTAGTAAGTGAAAATTCTTTAAGTCTTCTTGCTTATACAATGCATAATGAAAAATTTGTTTGATCAAATAAGATGACTGCAGATTGATCAGATATAATGGTTCCTGGAATCTAATGTTCCCTTTGATATCAATAGTTCTGGCTCCCCTCTTTAGGCTGTCATGAACTTTCCATCTCTGCTTCAAAACGTGGTAAGCCAGCGCAGCTAAATTTGGAAAGAACTTCATACTCATTCATTGGGGTTGACCCTGGATTTTTGTCTACAAGATTAGTCCTGCCAATACAGCTACAATTTAGCAAGTTATGATCAATATGCCAGGTTATATCTATCTATTAAAGAGGTTGAAAAAATACTTAAATTCTTCAATTTTATATTTCCTTTTCAGTGTGAGCAACTCTAGGATTTTAATAAGGGTTCTTTGCTGTGAGCATGAAATTAGCAGAAACAATGGTAAAGGGCTATATTAGTGCAACATAGGATTTTATGAAAATCTGGAAAAACAGTCATATACATTTTAATAGCTAAAATTTCCCAATTCCACTATTTTTATTTGAATGTTTTTCTCGAGCAATTACATATCATGCCAATGGTAGGTAATTTAGAATCCCATCAGTCTATCAGGGTACAGAGAAACATCCCAATTTTATCATTCTGACATCACAACATGGGAGGGGAAGAAAGAATAGAGTTTGCGCCCATTCTTACACTGGCATCATTCTCATCTCCCTTGGAGACAACTCATTCAATTTCAGAGCCTGCTGAGACAGCCTGTAACTTACTTAGTTTCAAATGTTTTATCTGCAACACAGAGGGCAGTCCAATCCAGATGTAGGTCACAATACACGGGATTCTTCAATAATTTGCATTGGATCAGCAAGACTTTTCCAACATGCAGAAGTTGAAATGTAGCAATTAAAGGCTTGCTTTTCTTTTGACTTGTTCACATTGCAAGATACTTCCAATGCCCTTGCCTAATAAAATGAGATTCTCTCCCCCAGTAATGTCTTTATAATTTTTTCAGTATCAAGAGAAGACCTATTTGCTCATCCAGAATTTCTGAAGTCCAAATCTCTTCGTTTAAAAACATGTATTGTTAATGAGGGTGAATCCTGCTGCTATTTTACACTGTGTTTTTAATCCTTATGGATTAGGAATTGCTCAGAGAACTTTATTTTAGGGGATTGCATACAAATATCAGTTAATCAACAGATAAATAAGGAGGTAGTAAGCTAGCTTCTTGCCCCGTTTTCACACATACCATATTTTGTACCTAAGCTGTGTATAATAAGTATACCAAGCACTGGATTTTAAATATTTATTTAATCCTTACTTATCTTAAAGATTAAATAAATATTTAATCCTTACTTATCTAAAAGATATGCATCTGTTATAAGGTGAAGACAATGCGATCATTCTTTTTGATTTGTATTTGGGACTAAATTCAGGAACTGAAATTCAATACAGTAAGCCTACTTGTAGGCCAGGGAACTGCAACCCTATCCCTGACCTGCACTGGTTGCCCTGAAAACTGCACAGAGCAGGGCCACCACCCTCTATAGGTGGTGGCAGGGCAGAACTGAGGTCATCTTCTTTTGCTCATCTAAGAGTTTAAAAGAAAAAGAAATTTTCTTTTATTTTCCCTGAATTTCTTCATAGGTTAAGAATACATTTGGGGACTGAGGAATAAGCATTAGATATGTCCCCTTTGGGGCTCTGTATGGTTTAAGTTCCTAGAGCATAGGCTGGAAGAAACTAATATTGCACAATCCTTGAGTCCTATACATACTGGTACTTAACCTTACTGAACACAGTGAAATTTCTATGCCATTACACACCTGTATCCAATTCATAGAAAGCAAAATTTTAAACTCTTCCCATTGGCTAGTATATATAAAATACTTCTATTGGAATATCCTGTTATTGAAACAGATTAAGATGGATACCATTGATTGCCATCATTTATATGTTTAAATATTTTTGGATGCAGGCCACATTTAAAGGATGGATGGATATTATGTATGCAGCAGTTGATTCAAGAAAAGTAAGCACTTTGGATTTCTTGGGTGTTGTAAAATAAGCTAGATTTTTCTTAGTAAATATGCAAACAGAAAATCTAGTCATATTAACTAATATGTGCATGTATATAAATAATGCCCTGATGTTATAGTATAGGAATTCCATCACAATCATTGCAAAGATATATTGAGAATGTATTTTAAAATAACACTATTTTAAAATAGTCTTTTAAGCAAGTAGTATTTAAGCAAATAATTTTTTTTCTGATTTTGCTCTCCTGTTACTTATTTTGTAGGTGCTTGAACAGCCTTTGTATGAAGATAACCTTTATATGTATATTTACTTTGTTATCTTTATCATCTTTGGATCATTTTTTACCCTGAATCTATTTATTGGTGTCATCATAGATAACTTCAATCAACAAAAAAAGAAGATAAGTGTTTATATACATATATTCTATATTTTTCTTAAAGCTATTCATTCTCAAACTTGGATTAGTTAAAGCAAAAAGGTATCACTTGTAAACACACCAGCACATCTTTCACTTCCAAAACCATTCTTGCAATCTCTTTGCATTAAATTAAGATACTTTTTAATTGTTTGAAAATCATTCACATTGGTGCAGAATGCAGAATTCTTATAGTACGTTATTCGGGTATATAAAATGTTCTCCAAGAATCAGTGTGAGGTTGACAATTCTTTTTCAACATTTGGAACAATGGTCGGTCTATTGTGAAAGATGCAAAAGGTCTGAAATAGTTGTCGGTTGTGAGCTTAGGAACCCCATAATCAAATTAGCTATCTTGATTGCTGTCATTGTGTATAAGAATCATGTGATGATGAGATCAGCTGGAATGTATGAGAGAAAATTCACATATTGGCAAAGTGAGTTCTTCAACCTAATCAACTAAATTATAACATTTCGTCATTCTGTTCTGATTGTAGAAGTAATTGCTTTTATTTTGGACTCAAATTTGCACTGCTAGCTTAACTGTATTGTTGACAATTTGTTCACTTTAGAAATCTTGAGGAAACACAGCAATCAGAATTCACATTGGCACAGGTGTATGGCCCTGGATATTTTGGGAACCATTTTTCAGGCGAACCGGTTGTTAAATTACAACACAGACACGCCCAGCTATCAAAGTGGATCCTGGTCATTGTGCTACGCTGCAGTGGAGAAACCAGCCAAAGAGCAGCCAGCATGAGGGAAGGAGAAGGCCACTTTTCCTCTTTCTTCTCCCTGCTCCTCCTCCTTTCCTTGTGCCAGCCACTCCATTGCTTGTTTCTCCATTCAGCACCGCACAATGCCCAGGATTCACTTTGATAGCAGGGATGGTTCAACCGGTTCATCCAGGGTCAGGTTGGCTGTTGCAGGAAGCTCATCGGAGGTGGTATTCAGCCAGTTCTGACAGGTTCCAGAGAACTGGTAGTGATAATTTTG
>JANHFR010002201.1:43080-56288 GCA_032468015.1 Mimophis mahfalensis | reverse complement strand
ATAATTTAACAACTGGTATGACTGGGTGGGCATGGCCAACTCACATCACTTATTCCCACCCAGCTGCCTCCTGCTCTAGAACATGGAGTGAGTCTCCATCCCACACCATCACCCTTACCTTCTCAGGCCAGGTGAGGAGTGACGGGCAGGAGAGGGCAGGGGCCAGTCAGTGGTGGGATCAGTCGACAGGGAGCCACAGCAGAGGGCCAAAAGAGCCGCATGCAGCTCTAGAGCCACAGTTTGCAGACCCCGGGACTAAGCTGTCTCTTATCTGAGCATTCTCTAGACAGCATTTTTGGGCTCAGTCTCTCAAGGTCATTTCCACATACCATTACACACAATGTGATACATACATTATTATTTTATTGTTAGAATGAGATTCTTAGAAAATACCTGTGCCATGTTACTTTTTGTTACATGGTTTGTTTTTTTAAAAAATGATGAAATAGTTCTACTCTACATGAAAAGCTCATTATCTATACTCTAAGTATTAAGATCTAACATTTCTTATTCATTTTTTCCCATAAACTATCGTTTTATCCCCCAGATGTATTGAACAGAAATTTAAGCGCTGTCCTCCACTGCCTACTACAAGTGTTATCATAGTGTTTCATAATGAAGCATGGTCAACTCTCCTGAGAACAGTTTATAGTGTGATGCATACTTCCCCTGCAATACTATTGAAGGAAATAATTCTGGTAGATGATGCCAGTGTAGATGGTAAGACCTTATCTATAAACTCTAGGCTATTTTCGTATTTGGTTTTTTCCTAATTAATATAACCTGCAAATATACACTTTTTTTTCAATAAAGAAGAGACAGCCCTTTCAAGGGATGAAATATCCACCTCCCATATACTGTAC
Source organism: Mimophis mahfalensis (assembly GCA_032468015.1). Lineage (NCBI taxonomy): Eukaryota > Metazoa > Chordata > Lepidosauria > Squamata > Mimophis > Mimophis mahfalensis. Next base: position 55,425 of record JANHFR010002201.1, on the reverse strand, counting down.
CTACATTCATATGCAGATAGTCCTTGACTTAGAACCATTCGCTTAGCAACTGCTTGAAATTACAACAATGATGGAAAAAGTAAATTCACACAACCTTCACAGCATTCCCATGGTCATGTGGTCAAAATTGGAGCTCTTGGCAACCCATGGTTTGCGCTTTCATGAGGTCATAACGATCGCCATTTGTAACCTCAGCCAAGTTTTTATAAGCAAAGTTAATGGGAGAAATTGGATTTGCTTAACAAGATTGGTGATTTGTTTAATGAATATGGTGATTTGCTTAACAACCTTGGCAAAAAAAGGTTGTAAAATTGGGCACAACTCACTCACTGACCACCTTATTTGGTGGTTGAAGTGCCAATCCAAACTGGTTGTAAGTAGAGGTCTAGCTATGCAATGTAAATACATGCACATATGGATTTAAGATGAATTAGTTTGTGTTCACTTTCTGTTTGGCTCAGTTCAATCCAAGTCAAATTATGGTTCAGGTTATTTTACATTTAGATCTCAGTTGATCAAGCTAGAATTGGAAATCGTGTGCCAAATTGTTTTAACAGTATAGTTGGACTAGTTGGTTTTATGCAATACCAGACCTGATAAATTACTGCTAAACTATTGGTCTTGAAGGTCTGTTATGCTATAAAGCAGGAACACTTTTTCTAATGAAGATATTCCTTGGTGATGGAAAATAAAGGAGTTGGAATTCTAAATCATATGTATAGTGTTACATTGAGAAGCTGAAGATGGATGTATCTGAATTAAGTCACAGACTGTCTTTGCATGCTACATTTATTTAGATTCATGTTAAAGAATACAGTGCATCCATTCATCCTGGTGGTTCTTCCCCTACAGTGGCCATTACTGGCCATTTTACTCCTTAACATATTGTTGAAATACAAGGTGCACATTCTTTCTATTGTCACCTAACTAGTAACTGAAGTCATTAAAGCAGTTGTGCGAGGCTCAGTACTGCAAACAAGGGAAGAGTTGGTATATGTGGGCAATAAGTTATTCATCTTGGTTCTGAGCTAATCAACAATATCTGTTTTTGTTATCAAAGGGAAAAACTAGCTGATATTACATATTTAATCATATACATAGTAGAATATAGCATAGGATGTGCCCCTTTGTCTTGTTAAGCAGTATTTTCCTAGTATATCAGTTGTCCATTTCCATTTTTTGCCTTCTTTTCATTCTGATTAGAACAGCTTTCTTACTGATTGTTCTGTTGCACGACCCTGCCACAACCATTCATGCAGTTGAATAATATTCTAAAAGTGCCTGTATGTAGTCCATTGTGATCTAAGATTATTATTTTGGATTGTGTTTATGTAGGACTTGGTGGAATGCCTTGAATGAATGATAAATGTGATACACATTTATCACACAATAATTCATACTGAGAACATATTTCTTAAACAATATTTTCTTTAAAGCATTGGCCACTGGCTCTTAAGTCAGGATGAGCTAATCTTTAATTTTTCTTTTAAAATGTAACACCTGTCTCTAACTATATTCAGTTATAAAGTGATTGATAGTAAAGTCAAATTGCTTTAAATGATGCAAAATAATGTTCATTTGATTCCAACTAAATATACGGATCGCTTTTTCCAAAAGCACAAAAACTTGCCAAAGCTTAACTTTACCAGTAGGTGTTAACAATTACAGTTTTGCTGAATTAAGGTGGTTATCTATTTGATCGTTTGTTCATTTTTTAGTAATCAGATGGTAAGGAAGCTTCTAGAACTATAACCATGGTCACTGAAAAGTTATACAATTATATCATTTTTTATTTTCTTCACTGAAGAACTAATTCTAACAAGTAAATTTTAATGTTGTTTTTGTTGAAATTACAGAAAATGACTTGTTCTCTTTTCAGACTACTTGAAGGATAAACTAGATGATTATGTGAAACAATTCCAAATAGTTAAAGTTGTCCGCCAAAAGGAAAGAAAGGGGCTTATCACTGCTCGGCTGTTAGGTGCTTCAGTAGCTACTGGAAAAACCCTGACTTTTTTGGATGCGCACTGTAAGTATGTCTAGATAGCTCACTGAACACTAGAGGAGCACTAAGTACCGTAAATTTTGGACCATAAGACTCACTTTTCCCCCCAAAAAAGTGGGGGGGGGGGAAGTGAGGGTACATCTTGTGGTCCAAATGCTGTCCAGGACACACTCAAGCGGGGGCAAGCCAAGCCGGCTCTCTCAGAATGACGGAACTAAATATTTTAGTATACCAGTACTATTTGGTTTGGAATATTTTTTTCTTGTTTTCCTGCTCTAAAAACTGGGTGCATCTTATGGTCAGGTGCGTCTTATGGTCCCAAAAATACAGGTAATTTGAGATCATATTATCCTATTCTGTCACTGAATTTCTGTCTACTCTAAAACAAGGATGCACTGACTTAGGAGAGCTGCTATAGCTGTTTTCAGGGTCAAGTTACTTCTGGTGAGCTCTTTTCCAGACTAGAATGGATATTCTGAGGTCAAGGTGTTTTAACTGCAAAACTTGCTACAAGTCTCTCAAGGAATAATAATATGAAATATATGCTGAAATGCAATACAATAAATATATAGTAAATGTATGATACTCTTCTAAATTATTTTTTAATGTAATAGAAACATTGCAGATGATATCTTTCATCTTGTTGGGATGGGAAGTAGCATTTTGTTTCTTAAAGGTCAAAGATTCTCAAGTTGGTATTTAAATAAATGGGGTTACATCACAAAATCTGCCATACAAATACATAAAATGGTTGCGATTTTTATAGTGTTACAGAGGAACTGAGAACATAGACAAGCTTTAGAATTCTATACCCACCCACCCTGCATCATTTAATGTGCTGCTTCTTAAACTTGAGAACATTAAGATGCTGCCATCATAACTTTTTATTTAGCAATTCAGAGCTTAAAAGGTACACTTCTGAACATTAATAGAGTTGAAGGCAAATCTCAGATGGGATAATTATTAATAATTGAGTAATTCCAAACAAGTAAGTGAATTCTTGGCAGAGAATTGTTAGACAGAAATAGTGATTTGATAAAAAATACTTATCAGCACATGTATATTTTTTCCTTCACCCTGTTTTTATCCATTAGAATAAAACTAAGTCCAGTGCCGAGTGAATGGTATTGTGGATCTCCATAATTAGAAAACGCAAGTGTTCTCTGCCCTTGTTCAGAACCATTCATGCCTTTCCAATAACACCTAAATATGTCGAGTACTGCTGACTGCTCGCTTGTTAGAAGTGATTGCTCTATCAGGTCTTTTATGAACTCTGACCAGGAGTGTTTCCAGCCTTAAGATCTTGAAATATGGAAAGAAAAACATCTCTGAACTTGCATGGAATACTTTTCTTTCCTTGAATCACAACAGGCTCCCAATTTCTCGCACATTTAAAATTCAAGAACAGTTTGCTTCCAAGCACCCGCAGAGCTTAGTCTTTTCAAAATAAAGATTACACCAATATAATTTTATAGTATCAAGAACAAGTAAATATTGCCAGAATTTAACCAAAAACAACTAGTGAATTTTGTCAGAATTTGTTAAAAAAAACAAATTGAAGGCACACATTCTGAGTGTACTGAGATTTATGTTGATTTTTTAAAAAAGGTTAGAAAGAATAGGATATCTTTGCTAAACCAAATAATTCCTAATTAGCTCAAGTATCAAAAAAGGAATAAAGTCTTGTTTTTCTTTATTATTTCTTTTTTCCTAGGTATGGTCACTAAAATTTAAATAGTGTTTGAAAAGGCATTTTTTATTTAATTTAATGTTCCTCAGCTAATTCAAAATTCCTTCGAGTAAGAAAACCTAACCTGTATTAGAAGTTTTCTTTTGAGTACTTAGACTTTTGACAAGAGAGTTGAGTGTGAAGAAACAGAATTAGAAATGAATTGAACTTTGCTTTCTTACAAGTACAGTAGTAGACAGAGGTGTTGTATTTCCATTTCTCAGGACTTAGCTACTTATAAAATGTATAAGGCCACAACAACGAAAAGAAAATTCAGTTGATTCTTTAGAATTATTTTGTGAAATTTCCCTGGGACAACTTTTTACATTTTGAAAACATTTCTACAGTTGATGGATATGCTGTTGAAAGAACTGCAGCTGAATAAGAAATTAGACTGCTGATTTCAGAGAAGCATCCAAGTTTATTCACAAATTTAATTGTCCATTTTCTTACATAAACTAAATTAAAGCAATGTAGAAGAATCTAGAATTTGTCCACATTTCTGTAAATCTTTGTTCTTACTCTTCTTTGTGCCTTTGTGCCTATTTATTTACCAAAATAATAGTACTGAATTAAGTTTGAAAACTGAGGAATAAATTTAATATAAAATAGAATAAAACAATATTTGGCTTATTCACAGAGTTAATTAAAATTTCAAGATTTTTTAAACAATATTTCTCTATAGGTAAATAAGAAAAACTGTGGCTTTCTTTTTAGAAATAGAGATTTTTCACCTCAGAGTTCCAGGCCTCACCTCATCCCGGGCCTAAGGTTTGGAAAGACCCCACGCTCTGACTTAGAAAGATACCAGTGCATCATCCTATGGGAGGGGGGATAGGAAAGTAAAACTTACTCCCTCAGCGTGGATTCCCTGCTCGGCCTTCACCACATGTATATGAATGTCTTAGGTTTGAAAAGGCTGAGTGATTGAAGATACCAATGCTCAGGAAGGCAGAGGGTCCCTGTGTGGAGCATTTCTAGCAGAGCTTGCTGGGAATTGTAGTTTGCTTTGCCTGTGGCAGGATTTTTAGGGAACACAGCCACCCCCAGGTGCTTTTTGTTGTGGGGTAAGTTATGTGTATGCCATGTTTGGGTCAGATTGGTCCAGCCGTTAAAAATTGTATAGAGAAAAAGATACACACAACGTCCGCCCTCCTGCCCGCCACACTCTGTTTTATATATATAGATTGTTTATGCCAGTGGTTCTCAACCTGTGGGTCAGGACCCCTTTGAGGGTCGAACAACCCTTTCACAGGGGTCGCCTAAGACCACTGGAAAACACATATTTCAATACAAATACAGGTGTATGTGAAAATAATTTTATGGTTGGGGGTCACCACAGCATGAGGAACTGTATTAAAGAGTCACGGCATTAGGAAGGTTGAGAAACACTGGTCTATAAACTAGTGAAGTACTTATGAAATTAATAAAGCGTCCTGCAGAAAAGTTCTTAAAAATAATTTCCAGGGGCTAAAATTGTATTTATAGTTGAAGTGTATTTGAAATGTTCTTGTGCTGGTGGAAAAACTGTTCGCTCGTTTCTGTCTTTTAGGTGAGTGCTTTTATGGATGGCTAGAACCTTTACTAGCCAGAATAGCTGAAAATTATACTTGTGTTGTAAGCCCTGATATTTCATCTATTGACCTCAATACTTTTGAGTTTAATAAACCTTCTCCTTATGGTCAAAACCACAACAGAGGAAATTTTGACTGGAGTTTATCTTTTGGCTGGGAATCTGTCCCAGAACATGAAAACAAAAAAAGGAAAGATGAAACCTATCCTATTAAGTAAGTAATGAAACATGAGTTATTCGCTTTTATCAATAGTTTTGTTACGCTAGCTTTGTGAATAAAATACATAGGAACAAAATGTTCTGTGTTTTTATATTACTGGTATGTATCTGCCTATCCAGTTTTCATCTCTTAAATATATTTATTTGCACCCAAAGAGAGTCTGGTCCACTTAATGTGTGCAAAAATTAATAAAAAATAAGTTCTGTCCACTTCAAAATGAGAAACAGGTGGCAAATAAATTTAATAAATTAAAGATGGCACATAACTGAATAGCTGCAATGCAATCTTTGAAATAATTCATTGCTGGTGTGCCTAAGTGTGGAGCAATTTTCCTCAGGCTCTGTGAAGGAAATAGGCGAGATATAAGGTTTATTCATCTCTGAGAAAGTAAGAAGTGTAAGGAAGGAACTCAGAACAGCCTCATCATGACCTTTTTGTCTTTAAGGGAAGTGGTGAAGGTTTTGGACAAGGCTTTCTGTTAATAATCCTACAACAATAAAGTAGAATGCTGGAATCTCTGGAAAGATCTTTCCTTACACTACTTGAAAGGTTGGCCTATCTGAGAAGGCTGACTGAGGATCAGTAGCTTGATTAACTGTTAATGGATTGTACATGGGGAAGAGTTGATTTAAGAATTTTAGAATATTACAGAATATTACAGAATATAGGCTAGATATAGAATATTAAATAATATTACAGAATATAGGCTAGATATAATTCACAAATGAATACATGTCCCAGAAAAATGTTGCTGGATCCAATGTGGGTCAGTTAAGGGGACCAGAGGTTTAATCTTCCGAGCTTTTGGACTCATGCTGGCATCCATCCTCAGGGAAATTCTCTCTCAAGACTGCTGATTCACTGCTGTCTGGACTTAAACTGTAATCCATTTCAAAAGAGAGAGAGAGAGAGAAATTCCATGAGGATGGGCTCCAGCACAAGTCTGAAAGCTTGGATGTCTAAAACTCTGGTCCCTATGACTGACCCAGATTGGATCCTAGATATAATTCACTTGAAATTTACATTAGATTTTATTTTATTACTTTGTAGTGAGTGACTTTTGAAAAGTTATGGAACATGTTGACTGTTCAGTTATTTAATTTTACTGTAGCAATATTACTATGTTAGGCTGAAAGAATGTCAAACCAAATAGGATTATTTATCGTCAGATATTAAAAGTCCTCATTTTTAACCCCAGAAAAACTCTTGTCTGTTGCTGATTTTGAAATAGATTACAGTATAAGTTCAGACAGCAGTCAGTCATTTTCATAAATGTATGCTCCACTGCTGTTGATGTGTTGCTCTCGCTGACTTTAATATAGAATTATATTTAGTGATGTCATTTCATGGACATACTGCTTTCTTAGAATAGAATAAATCCCACTGCTCTCTCACAACACTCCAAATTTTCTTCAGGAAGCTGGCATATGAGTGGAAAAGAACAGAATTAATCAGATATTTCATTGTATGAGGTGTTTTACACTTGTGTAACATTGGATATATTTGCTTGGTATTCAGTTGATCAGATTTATTTGAAGAAAGATATGGTTAAGGTCATATAGATATAGATATAGATATATAGATATATAAACCCAATAATTCGTTTTAGTCAGACGGAGAAGTTCCTAGCTTCATGAAGCTTTCTCTCTCTTACTTTCTCTCCCGCCCTCTGGCAGAACACCAACTTTTGCAGGAGGTCTTTTTTCAATATCAAAGGACTATTTTTATAGAATTGGAAGCTATGATGAAGAAATGGAAATATGGGGAGGAGAAAATCTAGAAATGTCTTTCCGAGTAAGTTAACAATTCACATGTCCTTTGCTGGCAACATGACTGTCTACATTAGGCTAATACGACTTACCTTTTACCTCCACTCTGCAGATAAATTAATCTAACCATGTGATAATAATGGCCTAGAAAAATAAAACGATGTGTAGATTCTAGGAGTGGTATCCATGGCATGGTCAGCACATTAATAATTCATGCTTAGTTCATATTTTAAAAAAAACGACTCTGTGTCGCAATGCCACACTTTTAGTACGTACGTGTTCCTGCAGCACCCTTACCTGATAGCAGCTACTGAAAGTTTTACTGAGTACAGCTCTGTATTTTTCAGGTGTGGCAGTGTGGGGGGCAGTTGGAAATTATACCTTGCTCAGTTGTGGGTCATGTGTTTCGCAGCAAGAGCCCCCATACCTTTCCAAAAGGGACTCAAGTGATTACCCGAAATCAAGTTCGCCTTGCAGAAGTATGGATGGATGAATATAAATATATATTTTATCGGAGAAACACAGAAGCAACAAAAATTGTTAAACAAGTAGGTGGCGATGGTGGTGGTATTAGAAATCAGTTGCTTCATTGAAATTCTTGGTGAGCAAAAATTATTATTTATTTAGGCACTATGTATGTGTATGATTTGCTTTGCTTGGCAAAATATTGAATAGAAAAATAGCCAGTTATAGTTTACTTAAACTTTTATAATCTCAGAACTTGAGTGATTGAGTCAGGCCCATCTGTCTATCCATCCGACTAGAATTGGAGGAATCTTTTGGAAGAATTTCATCAAAAGGAAAGAGCTGAGGAAACTTGAATATGCTTTAAATAAATTACAGCTAATCAGTTGAATGAATATTAGAAAGCTAGTTCTAGCACTATGCTTTTTTTTTCTTCCTAGCATTCTTCCCACAAGCGCGGGGTCTGCTTTTCTTGGATCAACTGAGTGTTGATCCATTAGTTGTGACAAGAATTGACTAACTTATCGCTCAAGCCTGATGTCATGGGTCGAGAGTGAGTGACTGACCCAGATTCACTCAGCTGGCTTTCCTGCCTAAGAACTTATAGTGTCCTGGTTTCTAGCTCGGTGCCTTTAAATTTACATCATGTGCACATCTGTGTCTGTGTGCTTATGTATATCTGTTCATAATTATTTTGGATAAGTACAATATTCAGTGGTGCAATATAAAAACAATATTCAATATTCAATTAAATTCAATGGTGAAAACAATTCTACATTTAGGCAAAAAAAAACCAAACGCACAGGTACAGTATATGTGGTACCTCACTCAATAGTAGTAACTGGGAGAGGGATCTTGGAGTCCTAGTGGACAGTCATTTAAATATGAGCCAGCAGTGTGCTTCAGCTGCCAAAAAAGCCAACACAGTTCTAGACTGAATAAGTAATAAATTATTGTTTGAGCACCTTTTTATGAAAGCCGTGTCTTAAGCAACTTAAGAAATGTTTAAACATCATAAAGTGAATTGTTTAAACTTAAAAGTTTTATGTATTCCAAGCTCCCTATCAGCCAGGAAAAACTATATATTTCTACTTTCTGAGAACCCGGAATGAAACCCAGAATGGAGACCACTTACATCCTAGAGTCTGTCTCTGCTATGCGAGAACATGGTGTTGCAAGCAACATGGTCCCCAGATGTGGCCTAAATCAATGCTGCTTAGCTGTAAGGTGGACAGATACTTTACACAGTGGAACTTCGGTTCCCGAATGCCCTGGTTCACGGCCAAATCGGTTCCTGAAAAAAAAAGCCAGCTGGTTCCCCACTCAGAGCTTGGCTTGCGAATAAAAATGATGTGGAAAGATTCCTTTCCACACCGTTTTCACTTTTGCGCATGCAAAAGTGAAATTGTCTGCACATACACAGTGAGTGTCACTTCAGAACACAACCAGATTGGGTCATGACCACAGTCCGGGAATAGATTGTGGTCGTGAACCGAGGTTCGACTGCATTTACTTTACATTTTAAAACTAAGCTCCACAAAACCCCTGCTGTCTAGTTTTCTGCTGCAAACAATTGTCATATCAGAAACTGATTTCAGAGAAACAGGCAAGGAGAGAAGGCAGGGAAAGGTGGCAATGGGAAGTAGTGATGTCAGAATGGCAAAAAGCAGCTCAGGACTAATATAAACCATATGGGAAGTTGATAGGCAAGTAAATGGTAGACCTTGGTTTATATAGCAGTTGGTGTTCTTCCTCAGGCCCAAGTTTTGCTGAGGCTGCACTGTGCCTTCAGGAATCACTGAAAACACACTGCTGAGTATATTAAAAATTCATCCACTACTTCATGATTCTCATGGATGCACTGTGTTCAGCGGCTCTTCGATTTGCAAGGAAGAAGCATCAACTACCATTTGAGTCTGATCTCACAATGCTGGTCAGCAGCCTGTTCTTAATTAGGAATTGTTCATAAGCCAGAGATTCATAACGTGGAGACTTCCTGCAATACACATATCAAGTGTACTGAGGTCACCCATTATCCTTTCTCCACTGAACTTTAAATATCAAAGACCTGCTTAAAGGTGAACTGAGGGAAACTACAATGATGGCTTAGCCAGAGCTGATTACTGTAAATGAAAATCTGAAAATTCAGCACTTAGTGGTGTTGTATCTTACTTCAAAAATGGTCTCAATTTGACTGCCTTATCTTGCAGCAAAATGAGGGGAATGTTATTAGACACTATACAAAAAGGACAAAGAAGCCATTTATGAACAAGGATACACACACACACCAGTAGTCACCAGTAATGTGTATGGAAATAGTTGTGCTGGTAAAGCAGCTAAAGCATGGTAAAACCACCAGGTACAGTCACATAGTAACAATCAGGAGCAGCAGGGAATGGTGGGCCTCAATTTTTGCTCTTTTATTAACCACACTGCACGTGTCCTCAAAAATTGGGAAGTGGCAATAATAATCCCTACATTTTATAAGGTTGAGGAAAAATTGCTTCCAAACTGTAGATCTATCAGCCTGCTGAGTGTAGTCCACAAGTTGTATGCCAGACATCTGTATGGTTGATTAGTGGTTTGGATGGAGTCTGAAAATATCCTGGCAAAGCAACAATTTGGCTTTCATCCTGGCTTTCTGTTTTACACCTAGCCTTTATATCAAACCATCTGGCCAAAAAATAAAACAAATTTATCTCTATGTGCAACATCAGTTGATTTTAAATCTCCATTTAACGTAATCTCAAGATACAAATTGTTTTCAGTGACAATCAATCACTGCCTATTTCTCCTGATGTTGACACTGTAAAAGTTCATATTTAAGGATCTTTTGAAATACCCATTGCTAAGGAAATTTCTGTTTTCAGAGATATTAGGCAGGGCTGCATTCTGGTTCCACAGTTTCTAATTTATATATTCATTGCTCACCTAGATATTTAGACTATTGTCCACCAAAATTTACAAACAAACATCTTGGAATACTACTAAAAGAGTAAAAGAGCTAAAAGAGCATTATGTGCTTTTGTTTCTGTTGTAACAAGCAATGTTTAGAGATCAGCAGTGATAAAAGTAAAATAAATAAAAAGCCTAGATCCAGGCTGTCAAACTCCTAGCCTCTGGGCAGGATGTGTCATGTGCTGGTCATGCCCACACCTGGTTTACTGAAGGGGAAAAAAGACCCAATACATCATGTGAGAACATGAGTTTGACACCCTGGCCTAGATAGTAGAAATTTGATTGAAAGAGTCACAGTTGACTCTTGTCAGTCCACAGGTGACTGAATGTCAGTCCAGAATTGAAGTGTATTGTTGCTATACTGTATGAGAAAGTAAGAGAAAGAGTACTCTCTCTCGCTGTATTTTTCTTTCCTTTTATCAATGTACCATGACTCAGCTACTTTCAGTTGTATAGTTATTTTTAGATGCTATAGTTTTCTCAGATTCTATTTCCCTCCATATTTCTGTTCTTTCTCAGGTTAGAGGTAAGGATTGTCTAAATAAGACCTAAATAAGGTAAATTTGTGATTAGGCAACAGTTTGCTTCAAACAAAAGACAGTTGTAAAAGTTGGAATAGCTGTTCTTAGCATTCATTATAAATCCAAAACTCCACTTCTCCAAATAATGAAATAAATTATTGTGAAGAAATCTATTACAACAGTTACAGTAGCAGTGACTTAGATAATAGGAATGCCACAAACAAAAGATATCAGCAAAACTGGGAACCAGAAAAACTGACTTAGTACCGTATTCAGTGTAAATCAAGAATGTCTTTCTGCAAATAAGGACATGAGTTTCTCTGAAATCTTAACTCTAAGGCATTTATATTTTGTAATTCCTAGAACGGTTAAATATAATGTGGACTTGAAAAATTTTATCCGTTTATAAATTTATGAAGATATATATACCAAGAAGTTCTGTGTCCCAGTTGTGAATGAGCTGTTATTTTTAAAATGGAAAGCCCTGTTTTTCCCCCCTCTAATTCAACTAACCACAGTTGCTCATGAAGAACATAATATGGGAGTTCCAAATTACAAAGAAGTAGCAAGATATAACTCAACATGTAGGAAGTTTCTCTGGGGAAATGCTCAACAAAAAACAATTGAAAAATGTTTCAACTGTACTTGCTATAAAACATGTTCAAAATATATGAGAATAAGTTGATAGTAGCTTCATGACTCCATTGCTACGTGAGCTGCATTGCTTCCGAGTCCAATTCACAGCGTTGCTCATTACTTTTAAAGCCCTTTATGGCATAGGTCCAGGATATCTGAGGATGCAAGGGGACAATTGGCCACAGCTGCCTCACTCTTGTCCCCCCCCCAGCCGACCCACCACAGCCACTACTCCCCAGTTTGCCCCGCTGGGCAATTCACCGTAGCCACAACTCGTCCCAGTGGGTTCACCATGTGGGATAATTAATTTTTTTTAAATTTCAATTTATATGCCACCCTTCTCTAGAGACTCAGGGCGGCTTACAGTCTTAAGAAGCACAACTCAATGTGCTTAGCCTTCATTCTTTGTATATGCCTGCTTATTAGCGGCATTTTTACAAGGTCAGCTTATTGCCCCCAACAATCTTGG